>CAAE01014744.1:1206954-1217364 GCA_000180735.1 Tetraodon nigroviridis | reverse complement strand
TTCACGGGCTGCTTTTTAGAATTTTGCTGATGGTTTTGAAACAGTTACAGAAAATAAGTAAGACTTTGCGAGATGGTTAAAAAGTACATTACATTGAAAATTGTTTAAAATAAATAATTGCAACAATTTTGTCATTTCTTCATTTTAAAGAAATGTACTGAAGAGATGAAGAGCTAATAGTGCTATGCCCGTTCTTTGAAGGACGGCTTTTGACTAGGCCAAGAGGATCGGATATGACCTTTTTAAATTTTTTCTACAAAGAGTTCAGTCACCCTGAGGTACTCAGCCGTAAACAGCTGGTCACATGTTCCACCCATAAATCCCGTGGTATTGTTTCAGAAATTCTTTGTTGAATCTCCACATGAGGTCACTTACAGGACACAGACCCTGGCCACCAGTGTCCAGATGTGATTATAATTACTGTAGTGGGAATGCATCTAAAAACCCAACACAGTTAAATCCTGACATTTAATTCCTTAGTTTTCTTTCACTCTTTCAGTGTGTTTCCCTTTGGGAGAGGGGGAGAGAATGAAATAATGACCAGGCCGACGCTGGGGACAAGCGATTTCAGAGAGTTTGTCACCATGACATCGGGCTGTTATGCCAGGATAAACAAAATGGAGGCAAGGACGACTGTGTGCAATGCCCAACTCCATCTATTCAGCACTGGCACAACCACGTAGCTAAATCTAGATTAACGGAGGATAAGCAGAGAGCCAGAGACAGAGGCGGGCTGGGTAGATGACATTCAGCCAAATAGGGAGGAAAAGGGAATTAATGACAAAAAAATCCTAAATTCCGTAGCTCTTTGTAGAGCTTTAACTGACTCTATGTGTGGCTTAAAAGGTGAACGTAGTCAGCATGTATTATCTTGTCCCAACACCTCCTCCACGGCTGGTCAGTTTTTGCCCCATCTCATGTCGCTCATCTTGATGAGCCATCTATTTTCAAATGGCAGCCACCCCGAGGCAGAGGTGAGCAGCTTCAGTGAAATCTCCACAGGGACCGTGGAAACTCTGCTAGCCCAATAACAAGACGTCACTGCTCCTAATGTCATTAACTCTTGTTGTTCTGCTTGGCAGCATGCTGATTCTGTGCTTTTATTATTATTAGTCTTATCACTTAATTACACTGTGGGGGACTTTCACAGTTAAAGGTGCTTGGCAGGGGTAGAAAGACGGCAGAGAGGAAGGTTGTCTTTACAGCATGTAGTTAGTGTCAAATATGGCAGTTACTGAACTGTGAAGCAGCGTCTTAAGTACACGGTCATTTACAGGCCAACTTACTGCTCGTTGTCTTTTGGATGGATTCGGCATGGTGGTCAGGTTGCTCAGTCCAAGTATTTACGCACTCAAACAAATGCGTTTGAATTTAGAGCTGCTATCAAGTGTGATTTAAAACTGACTGGTGTGTGGGGGCCATGAGGGGTAAACCTGGGGGGAGAAAGACGCAAAAGGACCAGATTTAAATTGCCAGAGTGGGAGAGACAAACCAGAAAGAGAGTGGCGTGGGTGGTCAGCCAGCTCGCTGTGACATGGGCGGGTGAAACGCAAGTTGTGCAGCTGGGTGCTTCCTCGTCCCTGGAGTCTCGGAGCAACAGAGGAGGCCTGCCAGCGGTCCTGAGGGAAATCACTCACTTCAAACAAACGGAGTGTGAACACTGTCTGCCAAATGCAAATGAGCCTCATTTGATATCTTCCCTACCTGTGATGCAATTCAAAATGTCAGAGTCTCCAGAGGGCGTGGAAGATGAGAGCCCCAGGTGTTTAGAAGTGATTGGAGCGTTCCAAAATTCTAGTCAACAGTTTTTTGTTTTTTTTTTATTAAGCTACATGAGAATTCACCAAATTTCAATGTCACAGGTGTTTTTAGAAATGTGCAATGCCAACTTTTAACTTGGTGCGCAACAATAGAACAGTCTGTCTTTGAGTATAACCTGTGAGATTAGTAGAAATATGCATCTCAACTTGATTAGAATGCAAAAGGCCAATAAGGTAAAAGTATTTTTCACTGAAAACAGCTGTGGTTGCTGGGCTTTTATTGAAAATGCCTACATCTGAGAGCTGGTTTGTCAGGTCATTAATCAGAATTCAAATACTCAGTGAACAAAACATTACATCAGGTTTGCCTGTCATAAACACAAAATATAAATAGATATTTAATAATTGGGAGCGCCAACTCAATAGGTATGCTATTTGTGTTACTAATGTGGAGACTGTTCAGTCCTGGATGTGCGCTGAAACACAAACCTGTTTAATTGATTTGGAATCTTAGAAGTATTTACAAACACAATAAAGCCGATGCAGATTATTTGTGCAAGTCTAAGAACTGCTAATAGTCCATTTTCAATATGCCGCTAGGGACCAGTGCTTATTACTGACTGTAGACTTGTTGCATAATGCATCATCTTTATGACACCACCATGCTGGAGCTGGGAGTGGAGTTGGATTTTCTGTAGGAGACCAAGAAAGATGAGCTATGCAGATTTCAGAGGAATTAAATATTTATGCATCTCTTTCGTATGTTTTGTTGGATGCAATGTTCCTGAGAAGAAATTTTTTTACAACCATTATCTCTGTCTAAGACTACCAGCCAAATAAATGCAACAACTAATGAAATGAAAGTGTGGAATGACTAATCCTGGAATCTTTTGCGACTGATACATGTGATGGTTAGCGATGGTTAGTTCCTCCACTCTAAAGGAGGAGAAGTAATGTTCTGAGCTAAAATATTTCAGTGCCTGGAGGTTAATGTTGGGTTTCACAGTAATTACTGCAAAAAAATTAATTTTGAATCTGCTTTATTTTAATTGTGATCCTTTTTTCCCCCCTATTTGTTCATATTCCAACAGGATGGGATTCCAGAGAGCTTCAGGATAAGTGGTAAGTTTCTGTTTTTGTTCTTTTCTTCTTTACTTGTGCTTCATACTTGTTAGTTGTAAAAATGTGAGACTTGTGCTTCATACTTGTTAGTTGGAAAAATTTGAGTTGTCACGGCTGTAAGATCTGCAGCTACTTTATGAAAATTTAAAGAATTTAAAATTTACTTTATTCTGAAGTTTAGTTCAAGCTACAGACTTCAACATCAATATCAGATAAGTAAATATTGAATGAGTAAAAGTGGATGACTTTGGCTGCATGCCCACCTGTATTTCACCAGATGATAGTGCATTTCTGCATCATATGAAAGTGTATATTTTGGCTGTATTTATGAACATACCCTCATCGGTAGCTTCCAACTGTCCTGCAGCCTTGTTTGAAGTTTTGTGGAAAGGTAGAAAATGCCTTAAGGTGATTTCTAAATGTGTTTAAAGCACATGAGTAGGGAAGATTTCTGCTTCCACGCTGCCCTATATTTGAACAGATTAAAGTGGAAATGTGATGACATATTTACCTATAAATCCCCAAAATAGCTGTTTATCTCTAAAAAAAAAAAAAAAAATCAGTTACTGACTGCAGCGAACCCCTTCTAGTGAAAATTTCAACCACTATTGAAAGATCTGCATTTTAAAAAATCCAGTAGATGTCTGTCAAGCATGTGCATTCAGCACTCATGGGTGCTTCAAGCTAGTAAATGACAATTTGGATGTAGGTTTATATTAGGAACGGTAAATGGTAAATTATAGTTCTGTTTTTAACACGTTAACTGAGAACGCAGATGATAATTTATCAAATGTTAATTTAATTTTAATTCTGTGTAAGACATCAAATCAACACGATTACACAGACAGGGCAGATTGGCAGTTGTTGGATTTGGATGGCAGATAATCTTTAAGCTAAATTGCAAGTTCGTATGCTTTAGTTTGGTCATATTTTTTTCATGATAAAATGACATTTTAGCAAGCATATATAGCAATCTTCTATTTCTAAGACCAGGACAAATTGTTTGGAAAAGAAAATAAATCTGGTCACACTTAAAAACTGGTTTTAAGTGCTGAGTTACCTCTGAGATAAATGTCTCAATTAACTTGGATCCTCAAGTGGAAATGATTTCTACATCATTATAGAAAAGGAGTCTTGGCTGTCACTTTGAAAAAAAACAAGCTATTCCAAAAAGTCACTATAGAAGCTGATGTAAAAGAAATTGACTAGGTAAAGAAATCAGTGTTTAGATTTTTCTATAATAATAATAAGTCTTTATCAAACAGTCTGGCTGATGGAAGTGTGGCTGCAGTGAAGTGCTGCAGCTCTCCCGCTTTTGGAATGATCCATCATTTCTGTCAGCTGTCACCATCTCTAAACAAAAGGCAGTGTAAGGGAATAGGTGATGCTGCTGCCCAACATCTGACGTGAGAACGTCTGAAAGGGCCACAAAAAAGGAACCTCCCCGTCTCTCTTCACTGGAGAAGCTTGAAACCATAATTGTGGATGGTGTATTAACATAAGACTCGTCTGTCTGCTGTGATTCATTTTAAATGATTGTGTTCTGTAAGCTGAGAGGAGAGATTGCACTTTGGCTAGCTTTCAACAAACTCATTTTCAGCCCTGATAAGAAGACATGCAAACAGAAGAGAAAATCATAAATAATT
This sequence comes from Tetraodon nigroviridis, assembly GCA_000180735.1. NCBI lineage: Eukaryota > Metazoa > Chordata > Actinopteri > Tetraodontiformes > Tetraodontidae > Tetraodon > Tetraodon nigroviridis. Next base: position 1,212,836 of record CAAE01014744.1, on the reverse strand, counting down.
CAACCCCTATAGATATATTGAAGGCCTCTAAGTATTATATAACTGAGTTTGGCAAGAAAACTTGTGCCTCCTAGGCTGCGTTATGATCAGCCAACTATAAAACACAAATTTGAGGGATGCAGAGGGGCAGCACGACAAAGTATAGAGATATTTTTATTACAGCACAAAAGAATCCTGGTAAAAAAAAATTCAAATCAGCTGAAAATTGGTATTGTTGAGTGGTGAACGGTGACTTGTTCTGTATTCATGCATACAGCACATACTTGAAATTGTTCAATTGTGCAAGGCTCTATGATGGACTACCGGTCCTTCCAGGGAGGATTTCTGCCAAATCTTTTCAGCTAATGTGTACCGGAACCGTGAACAGCGAGAGTAGTTAAGGAAAAGAATAGGGGTATGTTGCTCTCCTCCACTTGCTGTGAATGGGGAAAAAACAATTACAGATTGGAGAAATACATTGCCATATACTCTAACTGCATGTCAACACAGGAGCAACAAGAGAAAAATGTCAGCTGTTTTCCTGGATGCACTGTAATTGGTGTCCCAGAGCAAGCCTGCTCCTCACTAACGGAGCATGCTTTGCAGACTGCATATTGTCCTTGTGTTGCCAGTAAAATGCTATTTTATTCAAAATGTACAATTTATTATTAAATTTAACATACCCAATGGTAAGTGTTGCCCATTTTTTTTCCATTTTCCACTCCCTTCCTTTTACTTAATTCACTAAAGTGTGGTAAAACTGATATTGAGATTTTTCTTTTTAATTTTTGTTTTGACTGTGTTGCAAACTAGATTTTACACACGGACATGTGTTTATTTATTTAATGTCCAATTCAGATTCTTTGGCATTGCCTGGCACAAAGCAATGCACTCTTATTCACTGTAACATTGCTATCCCACATCTTGTGTGCACTTTTTTTAGATTATTTTTTTCTACAAAAATGCAAAAGCATCTTTGCCAATTCTGCTCCATGAGGTAGCATCTAAAGTGAATGCAGAATGAACGTGTAACTTGGTGTGTTTCCCAGCTTGTAAATGGCGCAATTAAGTTAAAAATGTGATTGCTGCCAAAACTTATTCTGAGTGTATATTCTGTAGTCTGCCTGCACAAGATATGGCACAGCTGCTCACTGCTATGTAACCCTTTATGGACAGTTTTATTTTTGCACAAATTGTGTGGATCTGTAGTATTATTGCCATCTGGAATTTATGCACCTTCAATTCAGTGAGGTGCACATTTTTTTTTTTTTTTAACAATCTATGTTTTAATAAACTTATTTTACTATCTAGAACGTCAGACTAACATCAGCCATTCTAGTTTTGGTGGGACAGGGTCAGGTCATCTTTAATAGTTCATTTTCTCACCACTGGAGCAGCTTAATTCAGTTTTACCAATTATGGTTACTGGTTAAAGACTAAATGCTGTAGATAGCGCTGTATGATTACCGTTGCAAAGCTAATTTATTGTACATTTTCGTCCTGGAGTGTGGGCCATGCCTAACAAAATACTTTAAATAACCTAAATTGTTGGTAAATTTCACCTTTTTTCCAACACCCCAAAATGACTTAATATTGCTCCTAAAAAAACAACTTAAAAAAAAAATATTTTTTTAGATTATGCATCATAGTTACAGAGTGATTAATGTATAAATCACCAGTGGGTTTTTGTGAGTAGTAGGCAGTATTGCTGCAGTGTTATGTAGAAATGAAATTATAATATGACTCTACTGGATGTGTAGATTGATCTAGTTATGTGCAATTATAAAATGACAAAAGATCTAAATAATTGAATTACCATTACCAGTTTAAATAAATGCCTGATTAAATTGGCTTCAATGCTATTTCTACTGATTCCTCCGATGTGGCTATAATAGTGATTCTATCGATGTGTTGAGACATATTGCAGTACATTAGGTAAATAAGGATTTTCTCACAGGCGGTGAACGACGATCAAATGACTGTTCTCCTACTATAGCACAGCCTTTTATTTAAACACCGCACCGGAGCAAACATCTTGTTTTGTAGCCTGGCACCACTGTTTGTTCCTCTAATCTGTTGACTCCCATTCTTTCATATACAGAGGTAATGTGTTAATCTGTATGCATAGCAGCTGCCTCACTTCTTGCCAGACTTGGGCTCGATGCAATAGTAAGTTTGAATTATTCAGAGGATGCAAGCACAGAGCTCTAAATTGTATATTAATTCTAGAAATTACACACTACCCCCTGGGTTTAAAATGCAGTTTTAATAACTCCCCTCAACTGTATAACAGATTGAGCATTGCTGAATTGTGCTACGCTTTACGTGGAATTAATGAAAAACTCACTTTTGCTCTGTCTAACCTCTCACTTATTGCCATGGTTAAATTTGCAGTAGCTTTTATACAGTAAGTCCTAATCAATTCATTGTACTTTTGCAGAGTGTGCAGTTTATACGTGAGAGGAGACAGGTGTTTTATAAAGAGAGGTGCTGGTCTTGCACAGTGCCATCTGCTCACGAGCCCTGCAGGATTGTCATTTGAAGTTCTTAGTGGACGTTTCTGGGTATTTTGACAGGCCACTTATGCTTTTTCACCCACTAAGCTTGAAAAGGACAGTTGTCTTTGGCCTAAATAGTGTATGGAACAGCTCTGCCACCTCCCCAAGGGAGAAAGACGCCTAAAGCTTTCATGGTCAGAGATGCATTAAGGTGGATTTATGGTTGTGCAGAAGCTCCTCACAGAGCTTGTTGCTGAAGCTCAAACAGGGCACACATGCCACAGTAAGCCTTTAGAAAAGGGTCTGATCATTAAATTCAGGGACACTGGCTAGTTTCAGGGAAAATGTTTAAATCCCTTATAAATGATAAGTGTTGAGATTTGTTTAAGCTATAAACCAACAGGAACCTCAGACTCCAGGTTGAAGGGCGACTGCTTTACCTGAGTTGTCTGTGTGCAATCCGGACATTCTTCTTTTTATTCTATTCTCACCTCAAAATCGTTTAAAGGTCATACCCTTAATGTAGAAATTCTACTCAGTGTGTTGAACAAACTGTGCTTGTCTACATCATTTCAACAGTTTCTGCGTGACTTAATAGGTACACATAAATGCCTCACTTGTACTACATGAGGCATTAATCTGAGTTTGCTGAGCATGTATTGAGTGACTCTCCCAGTGATATTAGTGTTGACATTATCTTGTTTTTTTGAAAAATGTGCTAAAGCCTGCAGTGATTTTCCATTGGTCCTGCTTGTTAACTGCAGTCACCTGGTGTCCCAAGTGTGTTTGCTAATTTAATGCAAGCCTCGACATCTTGTGAACAATAATTTGGAGGTCTCAAATGTTTCCTGCAGGAATATTGACACTAATGAGCATCTTTTTGTACAAAACTTATTGCTTAAAATTGTGTTGCTTTAAATTCTGATTAAATTTGGTTGCTTAGCTGCTCTTAGCTTGAAACCACTCAAATAACAAGGTGATTTACGGTAGTTGTTTTAGTCTAGAGTTTAAAAGCTTAAAAAAATAACAATAAAAAAATCGGCAACAAAATGAAGCAGCAGAAACACACCGCACACTGTTGCCCAAATGGCCAAACTCTGGCTTCTGCTTGTATAATGGACATCATTAAAATTTCACTTAGAATCATTTTTTCAATGCATTTTATTTTCATGTCCATTAATCATTTAGCCATCTTGCAAAACTGCTTACTTGATTGTGCAGGAGGTGGGTGAGGTAAAAGGAGACCAAAGGTGTGGTGGTGATCAGCAGTTCTGCCAACCAGTCCATAATGTACTGCACAATTAGCAACATCAACATTACTGCCTTCAGCCATCATTTTCAGTGTATAAATAAAAAGTCCCAGGGTGTTGATCAAATCAGTTTTGGCAAACCATATCTTTAATATGTAGCATTAAATGAAGCAAGGCAAGAAATTTATTATTAAGATGTTTGAACCTGCAGAGGGTAAGAATGAAAGCTTGGTAATAAATATAGTGCCTTTTCCAGCTGAAGGTCAAGACAGCGATCACTGTAAGAGACATTGTTTTGAATAATTATTTCTACTCTCACCCAAAAAAAAAAAAAAAAAAATTCAAACGGTGTAACTGCCTTTATGTCTGAGTGAAAGAACTTCCTCAGAGATCTGCTCACTTCCATCTCTAATAAGGTCTAATATTATGACCTCAAGCACGTCCATATTATTGTAGGATAAAATTCTGAATGGAAAAAACAAGCAAGGTCTCCAAAGTGATAATAACTCAGAGGTTTTTTTTTTTACCTCCTTGTACATCTAGACACAGATGGATATCTGAATTTTACGTTTGTGTATAAAACAGCTGACAAATGATTGCTTTGATTTATTATTTTTTTACTGCTTAATGAAATGAAAATCTAAACCAAAAAAAATCCATTTAAATTAAGTAAATGTATTTATTAAAACTTAGTGATTTGACAACATTATTATCTGTTCAACAAGAAGTTTAAATTACTTTCCTTTTTCCCCCCAGAGATTTTCCATTCGTGTTTCATTGTCTAACATTTACAGTCTCCAATAGATCCATGTAATTATCCTGAAACTATTAACACAGAGCAGAAAAAGAAACCCCCGGCTTTGCTCCATTTGCTTCACCAGAGTTGGTGCCACAATGTGAAGTAGAAATGGAAGTAGCTCACAATTAGTCTGCGGCAGCTGATAAATGGTGGTGTTGGTGAGAGTGCTGCTGTGCTGCATCCTGATGTGGACGGAGCAGGGTCCAGGTTTCGTCATTAAGCAAGAGGATGAAAAAGGGCGGAACGCTGTGAAGGCGCTCCCAAACATTCTCATGGCCATTCCCTGATGCATGCTTCTGTCATAGCACAAAGGTTTTCTGTCCTGGCAGGTCGACGTTTGCTTTCACCGAGTATCCCAACCATCTTGGTGAATCCAGTTATGTACACGTTACTCGTTATGTACACAATTAAAACCTGCTAGATCGTGGCCTCATAGAACCGGGTTTTGACACTCCTAGTGGGCGGCACTTAGCAGCTAATATTAGTAATAGTATTGGAATATTGTTTCCACAGTCAACCTTTATAAAACATAACTTGAGAATTTGTTTTGGCTACAAATTGCGGTTTAACATTTGTTATTTTATTTTTCTTTTTTTTTTATTTTAAAGCTTACAATATTGCAATTCTAGCCTGTATTAATTGGACTGATTTGAAGAAGGGTTAAGGTTAGGGTTAGTTAATAATGAATTTTTAAATAAGCCTCATAATTTGTGTGCAGCTACAGTTATATTTTTGGCTATTACTAACAAGCTGTGTTGTTGTTGTATTTCTTTAGTTTTAGATTTTACACTGCTTTTTTTTTTTTAACCAACTCAGCAAAGTGGTGATGCTACTCTCTTTGCCACCAGATCTAATTGTGTACAATTGTGTCATTTTTATTTGTGGAGGGTTATAATCCAAGAATAATTATCCATAGTGAGTGTTTGTCATTGCGATATTTGGCCCGTATAGCTGAACTGAAGTTCCTGTCTTGGCTAAATGTACATTTTTGCTTGTATGCCTTCCCTTGCACAGATTTATCTTGATAATTCCCACTATTGTAATGGTGAAGCTTTTGTCAGCACATTCATGCTGTGATCTTTCTAGGACATCCACTTTCCTTGTTAAAGGTGACTTTTCACTGGTGGGTCATCAAGCCGGAGAAATAAAATTGCTAAACACTGAATGCAAATGAGTTTTTGTGTCTCCAGTGCAAAAACTTGGATAAAAACATAAAAAATGAGTGGGGTTCAGACTACAGTCATAATAAGACACATAAAAGGCATGGTATAAAAAAAAAATCAGCTATGCATTTTAAAACCCAATCTAAAAAATCTTTTAAGATATAACAAGACCTTTGAAATATGTGTTCTCTGA
>CAAE01014744.1:1195060-1205349 GCA_000180735.1 Tetraodon nigroviridis | reverse complement strand
AATGGTCCATTACCATTGGCAAGACCTAGGATAGTTTCCATGGAGTGAAAAACAGCTTTGTGTGATAATTTGCAGGCTTGTTTTTATATTTAAGTCTAAATTTGCTTTATTTTTGTTAAAAACGATTCTGTGCCAACTGGTCTACCAGCCACATTAGCATCCTGCCAATAGGATTTGAAGAAGCTGGGCGGATAACCTCAGGCTCAAAGGTGCATTGTGCTCCTCCCAGTGGTTCTCACTTGCCTCTGAAATCTGTGTGGAAAATATTTCTGCTGCCACAGCAGTGGTCATTGTTCATCACACACTTCTGATTTTGGTAGACTTTTCTGTTAAATCACTTAACATTTCATAAAATATGTGTTTTAAACCTGGAACCAAGTGTAATCTTGGGGATACAAAGTGTACAGTTCAGCACAACAATAGCCGTCTCCAGTTCAGTCTTGCCGACTTACGGTACTTTTTTTTATTTAAGTACTTAATTTAGTTGTAGATTTCAAAATATATTTTGTATATTGTAGAATTTGTAATACATTTTATATATAATGTACAATATTTAATTAAACAAATGGATAAATTATCTCCACTTAAAGTGCTGCTGTCAATATTTCTGTACTGCAAGTATCAGCTGATGTGTCGGAACGTTTCATTGTTTATGTGCATATAAAGTTTGAGTTGTCGTCTACTCCGATTTGCATCTGGTTGTTCTTCTTAAGGGGCCTTATGGGCCAGCTTGGCTCCGAATGCCGAATGTGCTTTGAGTCTGTTGTTTACCACTTTTTGCCTTGTCCCCCAGGAATCAGACCCTCTAAATGGAGAACCTCTGATAAGAACTACACAGAATCAGTGGGAAAAAGCCACACAGAGGAAACAAAATGTAACTTAAAAAAAAAAAAAAAAGTTCTTGTCAAAGCGTTAGCATGTTCAAAATCAGCTCTGCGTGAACACTGGCAAGCATTTAGATTCAGTCTGAGCAGCACAGATGTCACAAAGCGCAGGAACGGAGCAGGCTGTTCCACATTTGAGGACAGTTTCTGTGTTTTTGCTTTCTGTTTACGGGCGTGTCTCTCCCTGCTGAACAGTGCTTTGATCTGTCTGCGGCGACTGATCTGATTCATGTCAGCTACATCCAAATACATCTGTTTTCCATTTACACGGTCCACCTCATTATGCAGAGAGGAAGATGCCCTTTAGAAGACAGACTGGAGTTACACGTGTTGTCTACATGCTGAGGTGGAAATTTTTCATTTTGTAACAAGAGAACTCAGTATGACTAATAGGATCTAGTTTTTAATTACGGTAACTGGATGTCCAACTTTGCCAGATTTTTACAACTATATTAGACATCTCTATTCACCTTTTTTTAAAAGGCAGAACTGCAACAGTAATGGTGCTGTCAGCCCCGTCAACCCTGCCTGAGATGTTATATGAGATAATTACATTTAAGATGATCCACTACATTGTGAAGCAGCAGAACTTTGTCCCCATATTTTAAGAAAAGAAGTTCGTCACTTTCCTCGTTTTCCCCTTTTTATTCGATGCATTATTATTAATTACTAAATACACCTATTGATGCAAGTCTTGGACACATCGTCAGTGATAGTACATGGAAGATTAATCAACAAATAGAAAACTTGGTGCAATATACAAACAAATAGAAATAGAACAAATACCCTCACCAGTCCTCTCAATGCAAGCATTTATGTCGAGTTTGACATTAGATAAGAAACACTTGACATATTGATTTTTACATATTCCTCATCAATTTGCTGTGTTGGCTGGTGACACACAGGTCAAGGAATTCTTTTCTTTACTGCCAGCAGGACCTCACATAACCGTGCATATGCTAAAACTTTTTAAAACAGGACCGACTTGACAAACACACTGTTTGCCCTATGTCTTCACTTTTAAGGAATATTTTTAAAGGAACAGAAACAGGAATGAACAAGCTGCTGTTAGAAAGCTGATATGGGGCTCCTGTCCTAAATAGAAATACTGGAAAACGTATGCACATTCCTTAGTTCAATTTTGTTTTTATAAGAATTAATCAATGCTTATAAAATGAAAAAAAAAAATCATTCTTACCTGTCCAAAAAACACACGTGTTTTTATAAGTTTAATTTTTTATTATAGGAGGAGGCAGTCAAACTGAATGCTTTTCTTACCCCTAATTACAAAGCCTCCAGTGCAGAACTGGTATGTGCAGCAACCAGGTCACAGACAGAATTTACCCTCTCACAAACGCTTCTCTTCCTGGGAATCCATGCTTGGTTCAGACGTGCACAGCTCAGTTGCACCAGTGATTTTATGGTAGTGACTCACAGCAGGCTATTTTAAAACTGACAAATGAAGTGAGCTCTGACCTCAGGCAAGGTGCAGAGTGCTGAGTTGAGGTGCAGCAGCTTAAATAGGTCCCTTTGTACTGTAGCTATTAGATGCATAATTATATCCAAGACATTAACAAGAATGAGGCTGACATTTTGTGGAATAAAAAAACAGCACTGAACAGAAATAATTATGTACCATGCTTAAGTAAGAATTTGCCCTTTGATTGACCCTGTTTCAGGTCCATCATTCTCCACCATCTTTAGAGAGATATGTTTGAGAGGCTCTGAGGTGAATTAAAAAAAATGCTAAAATCAGCATTCTCTTCAATGCGGCTTCCTAGGTCCTCCACAAGGACCAACAAACTACATACCTCTCACACCCATACTCCATGTAAATCCTGTATATAATATTTATTGGTGTACATACTGTCACATTCAACAGAAAGTATTTCTATTTATCTGCCTTTATCTGCCTGTACTTTCGTACTTTTCTGCAACCTTTTTGCTGCTGGAACAGTGCAATTTCCCCACTGTGGGACGAATAAAAGCTCTATTCTATTCTTTCTATTCTGTGGGCCATTTTGCACAATAAGATATGGTTTCAGGTTAACTTGGCACCATGGTGAAAACAGATTTGAATATGTCTTGCAGTTTTGTCGTTACTCAGTCTGTCGCTCCTGTTGGTGATTTGGTCAATGAGTGGCTCTATTTAAAAAATGATTTGTTTGTTGTTTTGCAGGACTTATGGGACACAGTCGCTATCCTGGTCTGTGTGAACACAAGTATTGTGGTTTGGGCCAACACTGTGTGGTCAACCATGAGACTGGTCAAGGGGAGTGCAAGTGCTTGGACCACTGCAAACCACATTACAAACCCGTGTGTGGCTCAGATAGGAAGCTGTACCAGAACCATTGTGAGCTCCATCGGGCCTCCTGTCTCAAAGGGTACCGGATCACCATCTTGCACAGTGAGGAGTGCTTCTATAAAGGTAAGGGCTAAACAATGTTTTTTTTTTTTTTTTTTTTACTGAAGCAATAGCTAAAGACTCCTTCAGCCACCTATAACTGGGTCTAGGTCACTTATAACCTTTAAGAAATTGCAAAATAAATCTGAATCAACATAAATTAGAAGGGGAAAAAAACATGGCATCAAAAGACTATCTTTAACTTAAATCGTGTATGTATACTGCTGCACAAGAGAAAGTTCATTTGCTGTACCAAAATACCAGTTTTCACAAAAAAAAGTATGATTAAAAACCCAGAGACAGTACTAACCTAAACTGAATGAAAGAAAGTTGGTAAAAATATTTGGGAAAAAAATGGAATATATTCAAGGCTGTTAAGTGAGAATTTCTTTCTTTTTTCTTTTTGCAAAATTTCAAGAATATGCAAAAGGGGGAAATTTCATTGCTGCTAAACTCCTGCACTATGCCTCACCAACATGCACCACACGTTCTATAGCTGTACACGTCTTTGCAACACGTGCTCTTGAAGTCTTCCACTTTCCACTGCTTTCTTACCAATTTATTTTTCTTTATATACCTTTGAGACAATGTGTTGTGCAGGGCTTTCATACTTCCTGTCTGCAACGGCCCCCGCACTCTTAATATCTGACCAATCATAAAATAGTTCAGTTACAATACATACGGCATTAAAGCATTATTATTCACATTAGAAAAAGTCTAAACATATATTATCAGCACAAAATCCAAAAATCTTTTCATACAGCTTGCTACAAGGCACAGGCAGGTGGTGGAACTGCAGTGCTCATGTTTCCCATGAGTAGAACAAACGTTAGGATTGACTGAAAACTAATTATTCTTGGTTCTGTAAACAAGGCCTCCCTTTTGTCAAGTGAGACTATAGGGAGGTGAGATTAACTTAGACATTGACTCTTTGTTCCAAAGCAAGGGGGAGTAATTGCAAACTGTAAACAGATAACATATTCATCAAATTCATAAGTGAGGTTTTGCACAAATTGGAGAGACTTTTATGCTTATTACTTTGCACCAGCACGAGGACCGGATTTGAATTCCCTAACATTGATTACACCTATGGACTTTCTTTCCATGAGCGTACAGCCAAAATGTAAAGTTAAATCAATACTCTTCTCACATTCGCTCCTTTTATCATCATGGAAGATTCAGTGATGTTCAGGGACGGTGCCCTCCCGCCCAGAGGCAGCTGGGATAGGCTCCAGCCCGATTGTGACGTTGCGTCAGCATGTCAATCAACGGTTCCCTTCGATGTACAAAAACAGCATTGGTGACATGAGCTGGGCAGCCACGGTGTGTTGTCTGTAAGCTAGTCGGAAGAATGAAAGCGTCCATTTTATCACACTTGCAGAAAAAGCCATTTAGATCAATCATCTATCCCTGGTGGGTGGCAGTCCTAATCAGCCTCCCTCATGTGTCCCCTCAGACGACATCCACCCCAGGCCTTTCATGCCCACTCCACATTGCAGAGTGGGATATTTGACCGATGTCAGGCAATCAATATCAGATCAACAGTAGCCCCCCCCCCTCCAAAAAAAGAATAAAAGAACACTAGCAGTCTTTTCTCCTTTCTTCTCATCCTGCACTCAGTCTAGACCTTTTTCTTCTTTTTACTCTGACTGACATGTAATCAATTTCTCTGAGAGGTCCAGGGAGAGGACACAGGAACCCGTTCAAGCCTGTTGTAATCGCTGCTAAAGGTGATGTTTTCCTCTTTGCCTTTGGGAAAATGAAATTAAAAAAGGTTATTCTGATGAATTTTAACCTAGTAATTATTGCTTATTAAAAGACACTTGGTGGCAAAGCAATGCAGGTAATTGTACAAAAGCAACACAACACCTTGCACTTATTCTCACATTCCAGTTAAGTTGGTACCAATATGGATCAATATATAATACTAAAGCACACTAATGTATCCTTATTTTAATTCTTGTTTTCTTGGTGTGTTAACTTTGGGTCTTTTTTTTAACAATAATTGGCAGAATTTTGACCTAGACTAGATCATTTATGTCTGGAAGGTGACTGATTGTTACACCAAAGAACAGTTTTTAAATGAAAATGTTGGCATTTTTGATTTGTTGTCTCTAGAACAGTCACAGAAAGCTTAGCTCAATGCATTTGCTACATAACTTTTACTTTTCCTCCTTTCAAAAACATATAATTAAATACTGATTTGAATTGCAACAGGCATCTTTACCAAACAGAAGTAGTTGGTATTGGTTCTGGACATATATAATATATGACGCTGATATTTGAAGCTCTCACTGGCACTGGTGAAAGCATCAATGTGTCATTTATTTTATCAAAAATAACTTTGGCAAGGAAATAAAAAATGTGCAAATAACGCCTGGTAATCTTGCAGCTGCCTAGTCAAGGTCCAAGGTTACCACATCAGGGAGATGGCTTCAGTGCATCTGGCTCATCTAATCATCTCAAATGTCATATATTTTTATAACCTACACAAGTAACCTACCCAACATTTTATGCTGGTATTTTTACTAAATCTTTTAATGCAGCAGGGGATTATTTACTTCCTTGTTGCTGCATGAAAATGAGGTCTAAAAACATGATCTTATTTTGACATCACAGCTGATGTATTTTTTCAGGGGTCAAATTTAAACCTGTATAATTTAAAATGCCAGTGTAAATATTTATCTTTAGTTGCATCTCAGGTTTTCAGGTCTGTATTTCAGGTCAAATTATACTTTCATGTGTTGTACTGTATTTACTCGCTTATAAGACGGGGATTTTTCCTCCAAATTTGGGGGCCCCCGTCTTATAGGCGAGGTCTACAGACATAGAAAATAGTTTACTCAGAACAATGTGCAGATTTCTCAGTTTCCTGCAAAAATAAACAACAGAGACGCGTACGCGGTAATTACCGTAAATTAACTGTCATGCTAGACCGAGAAAACGATCCGAGATCGGAGAATGAAGGAAGAAAAACTACGAAACGCTTCCTCCAAGACCCTGAAGAAAATGCGTACCGTGCTGGCACCTTACGAAGACATGGAGAGTAAACTTAAAGAATGGATTTTGGATCTTTGGGGCAATAGTTACGTCGTCACCCGACCATCCGTCGATGGTCGGGTCGAACGGACGGAGCACCCATATCATGAACCCGCATGATCTCTGCCTCCGCAGATGGCTCAGAAGCTGTCCAGTGATGTAGAAGAACTATACGAAACCCCCAAATGAGTTTCTATTAATTTCTGTTTTTTTCAGCTTTCTCTCGTTACCTGCTTTCCTTCCTCCCGTCTTATAAACGGGTCTAAACAAAATACCGACAATCTCCCAGGTGAAGTTGGGGCCCGTCTTATAAGCGAGTAAATATGGTATATTACTCAGAGATTCATTGTAAATTACAGACTGTGTTAAACTAAAATTAAAGGATGACTTCACTTTTCTTTTTCATTCTCTTAAAAAATACACACATTCTTAAAAGATATATCTTATCTGGCAGAGTTCATAGAGTTTGCAAATTTGATTTAAAACAATAAAGTAGGGATCTTGTTAAATATGTAAAATTAATATTCAAGGTCTAACAGCATGTAGAGGAAAGCAGGAGATGGAGTGCAACAGTCGGCTGTTTCTAATTACATCGAGGCTCTTAATCAGGAATGGGTTGCTGAATATACATGATCAAACATGATTAATGACTAACACCTCAGAACCTGGAATAGTCCTTTCACTTTCATAATTGCGGTGCCATTGCTGATAGCCAAGTACCTCCTGTATTGCATTAATGATCTCATCTTTTCAAGTAATGCTTTTGTGAATTAGTATTTTGTGTGTGTTTTAATTAGATTGTCTGTCTACGGTTCCGCACATCTGGTGTTTCAACCAATATTTAACCTTTTCTACTTATCCTGATGCTTGAATTTGACATCTTAAAGTGTTGATCTAATCATTTTTGCAATCCTGTCTTGGAAACCTACTGATATACTTCATTATTTACTGAAATCTGTTTTTACTCGAGGTCTGCACCAACTAAAATCCCTAACTTAAACAAACACTCTTCAAAGTGTCACATCTCTGCTTGTAACCAACCTCATGTAAGGTCTATATCCAACATCCAACTAATCGAGAATGTAACTGGGTACATAAATGATGAAGGACGCTTAGGAATTTTGTTTTCTGGGTAAAAGCCCGAGTAGTACAAGTATATTTTTCTGTTTTGGATTGTGCATCAGAGCAATAAATCAGGCCCTGTATGTCAGTATGACCCCTCACTTTCTCCTTGAACTCAACGTCTGTATAAGTGTTTTTTTCACTTATGTAACAAAAAAAAAGGTAAGTGTGAGATTTGTTTCTTCAATGTTTAGGATGACACAAACACACTTTTGTAATATGTTTTGCTTTCGGGTTATAAAGATGGCAGCACATACAGTATACTGTAAGTTTTGTTTTGTTTATCATAATTATATTAGGTTGCTTTGGTGCTTAATCATTGCAAAACACAATTCAGGATGCAAATGTTTTAATTGTTGTTTTTCAGAAGCCACATCGTATGACTTCCAAGTTACACTATAGATTTAGCAGCAAACGAGGCACATATGCTGCACAACAATGGTAAACATCTGTAATTAGGCTGTGTTAAAAAAAAAAAAAAAAAAAAAAAAAAAGTGGCGTTCATTGCTTATCATGCTTTTGTTGTTAGCTGCTTCTCTGGCACCTCAGAGTCTCTGTGGACGGTTTCTCAGACGTCCGCCAAGAAAAACATGCTCGAAAGCAACATAACTTTAGCCCCTGGAGACCACCAGCTGTGGTGATGCATCTGTGTTTTTGTCACTAGAGAACCACTCCAGTGGGATCAACATGTACACATCAACGGGCTTCAGAGCCTCCCATGCGATCATGCATTTCTTTTAACAGCACTGTGGTGCCTTTATCGCTTCGACCTCACTTTGGGACTTGACACGATAATCAGCAGCCACGCCAATGAACAACCTGCTCATTAAAATCTCGACCTGTGGATCATTAAGTCTGCAAGGACGTCCAAATCATTGTCAGTAAAGCTTTTGTGCCAGATGCAACTTAATTCTGTGTGTACTGTTAATGATTCTCATAAAAGCAAATGAAAATCACAGGAACTACAAAAAATGGCTGGTATACAGTATAGTTTAATTTAACAATTAAATTGTGCTGTTAGCCTGTTAGGTTGCAAGAGCTTTCTCAGCTTCAGTCTTTTTACATGCAAGTGTAATCATATTATTTGGAGCTAATGGTAATTGTGGTTGCAAATTGCTTTATTTATACAGTCATATGGTTATTAGGAAAAGTACATGGACCTGTTTACAATAATGGTAACAAGGAACGTTAGAGGCAAGACAACCTGACAGTATAAAAGCAGAAAAGTCACTAAGTGAAAGATGAAGTTGCAGAGCAAGCAGCAACCTTGAAAATTCATGGGTCACACATGTCTGATGTCACTCATCATTGTGCCATTTTCAGTGGACAGTTCCAGAATTGACTTGTGATAAGATGAAATACAGAAACCCAAGGCCAGGTTCATGGCCTGTGTGATGAAATCACTTTGTTTCACAGAGATGAGTGCTGGCGAGGTAACACACTGCTATATTACAAAACAAAATGTTTTAAAGCTTTTTATCTTGAGCAGTTTATATTAGCTGCAACTTGTAAAACTAAAATTTGTTACTTTGTTTTATTGATTTTTTTTTTTTTTCCCCATCTCATTTTACTCTGGCTCAGTGATTTCCTAATGATAGTATTACTACTTAATACAAGGCGCCCTTGCTACTTTTATTATGTCTAAATAAAGACAGATCCTGGAGAAAAACAACAAAGACGCATGACATAGCTGTAGAAACTGGCACATTTGTTGAAAACTGATATGGTCACGGAAATTTCAAAGCACAATGGTCCCATCACACACTGTGTCTGCATGAATGGCTTTTCTCATTCGGTGATCAGGAAGTAGGCCCTGAAGGAGGTGAGGACTGCTAATAACAGACAAAACAAGTTAGAGCAGGGGGAAAGGTAACATTAGTTTAGACACTGATGGTGTTTGTCTCTCAATTTATGTATCATTTGTGAAATGGCACTAGCCCACCCTTTCCTCTCTTGTTTTGTTTTCTGTGGTCTTTTTCCTTTGCTGATTAAGGAGGATATGAGGCTTGAGGTCTAATTCTCCAAGTCTCCAAGCACAGTTTGTTTTCAGCCTGTAACTCTTGTCAGTGAGCCTCCCAACGCGTTGCCTAAATTAGGCAAATAACAGACGTAAACTGCAATTGCTCTCAGATGTGTTTTTTTTTTGTTTGTTTGTTTTGTTTTTTTGGGTGCTGATGCATTTAAAAATGAAAATTAAAGCTTCTGCCATTGCTCATCTTGTTAGTAATTCCCCAAACTACAAGACAGTTACACAATTAGAAGCATGGCTAAAAAGTGTCATGTTGTGGATGTTACACAGGTGAACTTAGTGTAGTTATACTTCCTGTTTTGGTGTTAACTTATAACATTCTTTATGCAGCTCCCAAAACTAGTAAATATAGGCATTCTTGTTTACCGCAGAGATCAACTATTAGGTTAATTTCAGCGTAGCGTCTAAATGTGTAGTTACTGTATGTCTAAAAATATAATTACATTGGCTTTTTCCAAAGAACACAGCTTGTTATCAAAGTTTTTCTTGACCTTATTACCTTCTTCTATGTTAGTGTGTGTTCTCATTGCCTGCTGTCTATTCAGTGTGACTTGATGGGGAATTTGTGCTCATAAATTTTAATATCTATTTGTATTTCTTAGTGGACCAGTCTTAGTGGGCTTAGTTAGTGGGCTCACCCACTGAGCCCCAAGGCTCAGTGGGTGGCTCGCTGTCACCTCTAGGGTTTGAATCCTGGTGGTCAGGGGCTTTTTTTCTGTTTTTCCATGCTCTCCCGGTGTCTGTGTGGGCTCACACTGGCTTCCTCCCAGAGTCCAAAGACATGCATGAGGAGGAAAGCAAATTGGCGACT
>CAAE01014744.1:1174721-1186627 GCA_000180735.1 Tetraodon nigroviridis | reverse complement strand
GCTTTCATACACATTGATAATATGGAACATGTACAGATGATGCAGTTTGTGGTAATTAGTTACTCTTTTGGACACTAAACTGCCCAGAGTTAATAAAAAGGTGTATAAAGGTGTATATCTCTTACACCTGTAATGTACAGATGTATACGTATACCTGTTTTTTAGCCTTGTATTAAACTGGCAATGCACAGCAGCGACCTGTGACTCCTTCTCTTGGGCGTGTTTTTCTGATATTTATTTCTACAGCCCAGAGACTCCAAACAGGTTTTTTTTTTTTTTTAAAGCTTTACAAAAGTGACACGGTGAATGACCTTTTAAGTCTTCTGCTTACTCAGATTGTTTGTCCATACATGGATTAATATGAGGATTTCCCAGTTCAAACTGAACAGTTGATTGACAAGGTCACACCAAAAAAGATGGAAGAGGAATTGATGCCTCGATAAAAGCAGAAGCTCATCATTTAGGAGGCGTATCTGGGCCTCTTACCCTCTGATGATGTTTACTGTCAGGGTCACAGCAAGCATTTCATCCAAAATGCTCGTTGATTGCTCAAGTTTCTCTGAAAGACTGATGGCTGGTATTTTAAATGCAAAAATAAGATCCTAGGTATCTGAAAATGACATGTCATTGGTCTCTGGGGTTTGCTCTAAATCTGCTTAACCAGCCATCAGCTCTCAGCAAGCACCCAGTTCTGCTGTGTGGAGATCCCATTATTGCAGGCACTAAATCATCCAGCCCTGATCATCGCTAGCTAAGTTCATTTTCCTTACAGGGGACTCCACTGCTGTTTTATTATTGTTATTACTATTTTCAAGCAGGGGTTATCATGCCATCTGAGGTTCCAGAGATAGCACATTCCTCCCATGAGGATTGCAAATGATTCTCTGTGAAAAACAACTTTTGTTGTTTCCTGAGAGTTGTTTGGCACCAACTAATATAACGTTTGTAGAAGAGAAATGGATCTAACATTCAGATGTTGATATGACACTTCAACCTGTAGATCTACTCATTAGTTCTTCTTTACTGTGGCATCACCCTGCTGCATCTTTCATGTAGCTGGAGTTTTGATCCAGAGTCTATTGTGGGCGTTTGTAAATACACTATCATGTTCCCAGTTGCTGTCTGGGTAAGCTCTTAAAACTGCCATGGATTTTTTAGTTTTTTTGTCAGACTCTGCCTTCTCGGAGGCAGGGAACGACAGTGCAACTGTCATCGTTTGTGCTCCTCAGTAATCCCCAGCGTTTATTATTGTAATGCTGACAACGCTTACATTTGTATGTGTTGAACAATAAAGGCACTTGTGTGAGCGAGTGTGAATTAGGGTGGATTTTTGGGTGTTGATTGGCTGATATTTCAAACACCCATCCTGTTAATAATGCATTTCTGTTAATCACTATTGTGCTTAGTTCTACTGTAAATCACATTCCTCTAATATCTCAATGCTCACTGTATGAGCACTTTCCTAACTCTGTCACTCTTGTTTGTTTTCCTCCCAGAAGACAACTGTAGACTAGCTGAGTACCGCCGGCTGAAAACCACGATTCTGGATTTGTATGACAAGAGATACATGGGTTCCAACTCTCACAGTGCCCACAAGGACAACATGGCTGCCAGGAAGCAACTCGTTGAAGTTATGTTCAAACACTTTGATGCAGATAACAGCGGTCGAGTCGATGCCCACGAACTCTCACAGGTAAGCAATAAACAAACCAAAAAACTTTTAAACAGAGTGTTGAGAAACAACAAATTAATGTGATATCTCTAGATTAGGATTTGTTTTGGTCATATATACACGTCACAAATCAGTTTTGGTTTATTTTTCTCACCTTTATATAATGACATTGATTCCCACCATCATTGAACATGCATTCAGATGCAACAGTCGCTCGACCAACAAGCTGAGAAAGACAGCAGGTTTGAAGTTGCACCATGAAACACTTTTAAAACACCTTTTGTGTCTCCAATCTGTCAAAATCACAGTCTGTTTTATGTAAATATGATCCAAAAGGGACACCGCAGATGAACAAACCATCTGTGTGCTCAGGTGTTTGAAATTGCTAAGATGTCTGCCATGATGGTGGCTATTTTTCTGACTTTTTTACCCTTCTGTCTTATAGCTGTGCATAAGTCTATTCAGATAAGTCTTTTGAAAAGCAAAGCAGATTGTAGGGGCCTCATGTGCTCTTAGGATGTTGTAGCCTTTGACCAGCGTTACCATTAGGGATGTCGGGGAAAAATTAGCTTCCTTCAGCTGCCATGGGGAGAGAACGTATTCTGGGCTTTACAAGCTTTTCAGATGGCAAAGGCCAAGGTAATGCAAGTGTTAAAATAACTGAAAGCAACCTGCGGTGGAATGAAATCTCAGGTTAGTTTCCTGCTGAGTCAGGTGGATGTCCCATCTGTCTGAGGGTCACCTTGGTTAACCTTGTCAGTGCCCTCTTGGCTACAGCAAACTTTAACCACAGAATAATTTGAATATATTTGAGTTCCAGGCATCCAACCGAAACCTGAAAAATAGTTCCTGACATATTTTTGTCTTATTTACATATTTTTACACAGCAAAGAGAAATCAATCAGTCAAGGATAAAAACTGTTGTCAACACAACATGTTCTGTTGTATAGGGAATAAATTCTATATGGAGTATATTCTTCTGTTTA
Organism: Tetraodon nigroviridis; assembly: GCA_000180735.1. Classification (NCBI taxonomy): domain Eukaryota; kingdom Metazoa; phylum Chordata; class Actinopteri; order Tetraodontiformes; family Tetraodontidae; genus Tetraodon; species Tetraodon nigroviridis. The sequence goes on along the minus strand of CAAE01014744.1, from coordinate 1,183,969 downwards.
AAATTTAATTTCCATAAGCCCTTTAAACCTTACTCAGAACAGCTTCTTTGGGGAATTCTGTTTATCTGTGCCAAACTAAGTTTAAAACATCATTTTTTTTTATGGTAGTTTGGATACCTTTTTTTTAGTATTTATTCTAGATTTTTTTGTAAAAATTGTTGGCTTACCTGATTCAAAGGCAGAACATTTCTATTTAGTGAAGGCAGTGAATATTATCTTAGTTTGATTGTGGTTGGACTACCATGTGTGGGTAATCAAGTTACTACTAGCCTTAACCCGTCCGTGTGGGAAATGAGCTCAGAAAGCGACCAGAGATGAGGTGGATACTCTCCCAGCCACGTACTCTGACTTTCACCCAAGTGGAGCTGGGAAAGGCTCCAGTACCCTCCCTGCAACGCAAAAGGGGAAAAAAAAACAAAAAACCCACACCAATGCCGCCATCATTCCCTGTCACTCTGTGTGCTGGAGGACCATTCTCTGATTTCATTATTAATTCTAAGATGAAAAAAGATTAACCCTGGTGTGTGAATATCGACAAGGCAGGAAGCAAATGTCCCTGCCCTTTCAGTCACTGGTGCCCTTTTAAAAAATAGCAAATCAAACAATATGCCCCCACCTGGCTTTTCAAGTTGAAATTAGACCTGAAATTAGAAAAAATACATCTTATTTGTCTCTGCATTTAAATATTGTAAAAAAAATATCAAATACTATAAAAAACCAACTTTAACCTCTCACTGACACACACTGCACAATAAATTCAACTTTTTGTCATTTGTATTATTTATATATGGGGAAATGTATGGAATGTTTGCCATTGTAAGAAGGCAGCTAATCCCTGATGTATCACTTGAGCGGGCGCTTGTGTCTCTGTGATGCATTCAGGGAAGGAGGGGAAAGGAAAGATGATGCCATGTTTCCTTTTTTACTTAGTCATCCTGCAAGGGAGGTGCACAGATCCACTGCTTAAGTCATGATCTACAAGTGTGTCTGCTGTGATCATTATTTTGCACAGCTGATGCAGCGTGATGGATGGTTTAATGCCAAAGGTCTTGAGCAAGCTCATGCTGTAGTGGAATAGCGATGATGATGAATCCCTGCAGTCTTCGGGGGGGTTTATATTAATATTCCCTCCCACTAACAAGTTAACTTTATATGAATATTAAATAAGACTAACAAGTTAACACTGGTGCTATACTCTACTCTGTACTCTCATTAATGATACCAAACTAAAATGCATAACACCTGAAATAAAGCTTATAAAAAATAGTTGACCAAACTGATACTGTCGTTGATGATAAAGTTTTCAGGAATATAGGTCTGTTCTGTTTTGGGGGTTTTTTCCCCCATTAATGTGTTTAATTAAAAGCTAATTTATTAACATTGTATTCACTTTTTCAAGGATACCATATAGAAATGTAGAAAGCAATTTGTGCCAGTCTTTTTATTCACACCTGAATGCATTTTAATTAAAGGTTATCAAGCAAGAGGGTCTGTCCAAGGATGTGTTCGAATGCACGCTGTTCGACCTACTTAAGTACAACGATGTCAATGATGACGAGCACCTGACTAAAGAGGAGTTCTACACAGCTTTTGGTAAGTTTAAGGAGATTAGAAACATTAAAAAAAACCATTGGTAGGCTTCACACTGGATAATGTAACATCATTTTTTCCATCCTCAAAAAGTTTTGGCTTTCTAACATACTTACCAAATGCACATACACTGTGTGTAATTGGAAAATAATTACTGCATGTTTGTCCTCTTCCTCCTATTATGTTCTCCTTATCTGTTTTTTATGCTTTCGTTCTGTTTGGCATTTTCAGACATCTCAGAACTTTCTGACGGAATATCCTGACATTTGGCTGGCTCGGCAGCTTTAGCATCTGGAGAGAATTCATAATCACTCATCTTATCTTGCTAGCCCTTTGTCTTTAAAGCACGCCTCCGACAGACGGTCACAAGGCAAAAGGCAAAGTGAATAGGTCTCATTTCCTACAAGAGTGTGTGAGCAAACTTCTTTGCAAACTTCCAGGCACACCCAGCCTAGAGTGACTTGAATGAATTTCTCTATCTGAATTTGCAGTTGTTAAATATTTTTTGCAAGCTTCCAGTGTAAGTCATCATAAGGAGGTGGGATATTCTGATTTTTTTATTTTTGTTTTTATCCTTATACGCCACTTCACCAATTTAGAAGGAAAAAAAAATGTAATTACATTAGGGATTTAATTGTGTAATGACACGCAATAGTATCATAAAAAACCTAACATTTACATTTATGCATTTTTAAGCAGAATATTTGAGTTTTGCTTGAATACAATTTGCACAAAACTGAGTTTCTCAAAGACTGTGTTGGACAGTAGGCTGAATTTTTGTATTTTCAATGAACAGCACAACATGGCATGTTGGATATGGCCAGTAAATCATCATCTGTGCCGAGTCATGTTGGAGGGTTTTATAAGCCAATTCAGCTCAAGGGTAATTGGTTTGAAATGACACTTAATGTGGCAGATCTCATGCAAGTGGATAGGCAGGGGATGTTGAAACATGAAAGGCCAGTAATTTTTCTCTGTAATTAAGTAGAAAAAAATGTATATGTGTGCGCGCAGTGATTTTAGCAATTTGTCAAAATTGCAAAATTGATTAATTATTTTCATCATTTTTAATGGGCTGAATTCAAAGATTTTCAAAGATCTAGCCTCTGATTGGTTGTCATTACCTTCTGTAGGTGATTACTGATTTATTTGATAATATTTTAGCAGAACGGGCCCCATGTACTTAAAAAAAACATGGGATCTTGAAATTCAGCTCATGAAAAGTAGCACTTATATTTTTGTTGTGTTGATGTTGGAATGCTATGTTCTACCTGCCCTGAAATCAACTGACATTTATAAGTCTAATATTCAGATCGGGTGCCAGTTGAAAAAAGCATTATTTTATTATCATATTTTTGAATCGACCACAAAACACAACTCAATCAGGTTTACTGAGCATAGCCAATCATTTTTATAACTCTCATGTTCTTCCACATAAAGTGGAAGTGCCACAGCCACATTTTTCAGATGATGGGCTAGTTGCAGCTACTCATTTAATGCAGTTGCAGGAAATCGATATAAAGTCCAGTCCGAGCCTTGAATGTGGCACCAATGTATCCAGCGGTGGCTAAAACTCACATGGGCAGTAAATTGTGTATCTCTTTGACCTTGCAGCATGCCTGAGCAGGGATGTGGTTTTTCAACTTCATTGCCGAAATTATCTGGACATGACATCTATACATTACTAAAATCAATGTGATACTCCATAAAAAGACACTTGTTTACTCAAAGATTAAGACATAGGTTGTAGAAGTCATGCACTAATCATCTGCAAAGATTAGTTAGCAGTAAGAAAAAGTTTGGTTTCTTTACTATAATTGGATATAGACATGAATGATGCCTGGAACTTGATTGTTTGCCATAGTTGAATAATTTGGTAAATACCAAGTGCCTCCCAAGTAAGCAGATAAGGTTTAATCTGTCATTAATGTTATTGACTTTTGATGGGCAAATGTAACGGCGCATCAACCTCCAGTCATTAACTATATTATTGATAAGAGAAATTTTTCTTCCCGAATGTACTTCCAGCACAAAGTACTTTGGAATAGCTAATACAAGTAGAGCATTTCTGCTAATAAATCATGATTTTCAAGTCCTCATCCTAAAGTGTATACCAGGTACTTTAAAATGCATTTACTGTGCAATAAGTCTCTTGCAAACAAACATAATGGTTTCTAGTGCACTTTATCACCAGCCGTAAAGCATTATAAATTTGAATGGATGCTCAGGAGAAGTCATAAAGTCATAAACAAGACATTGACTGATGGGAGGAGCTCAGCCAGCAAGGACTCATAGCATATTAGCTCACATGCAGTTGTTAACACAAGCTGAAATGTACACTGATGAGCCGTAACTCTAATGCCCACAAAGACTTTGGGATAAAATACCAAAAATAGGGCTGTTTGTCCTGACATATAGAGTACAAACTGGTCATTAGATATGATGGGTCCAAGTGGTGAAGAAGTCAGGGAAAGTCCATGGTCAAAGCTGTCGTAGAGCCATGATGGGGCTATAAAGCAGCTGCTGATGATATAAGAGCCTATCAGTGTTTAGTAAAAGTAACTTTTACTGTTTTCAAGGAGCACAAGAAATAAAATTCATCAATATCAGAGTCCATAGAATCATGGTGGAATAGCTGATTCCTGCGGAACAGCTGTGTTATGATTACTGCATTTCAGTAAATACAATCCAGTAGGTTCGTCAGAGCTGCGTGCAGCATCTAAAGCTTCATAGTCTTTGCTTTATGTTTCATTATATGCTGTTCACAATAGGAAAAACATGTTTGGAAGCGCTAGGTGGGGAAGTTTAAAAAAAGACCCAGTTTAAGGAGAAAACAGATGCGTCATTAGTTCAGGGTGGTTGTTGTGAAAAGCAATGCAGATGCTTTTCAATCCATCCGCATCTCATCCACTCCAAATAATAAAAAAAAAAAAGCTCTCTTCTGTGAAACATTTTTTTCTTGACATGTAGTTTCACGCATTTTCTCCGCAGCTGTGCACGCCAACAAAACATGATCACTACATTACACTTTTGAGAGATACTGGAAATGTTTAGTCCTTCTTGTGAGATGGCAACATTTTGTACTTTTCTTTGTCTGTCAATGTTCTTCAATTTGTCTTTTCACTTCCTACCATGTTCGCCATCTGATGTCACCGCAGTTGGAGAAGCCACAAATTAGCCCAGTATTGTATCCTGCGATGTTAAACTGACCTCCACCTGTTACACAGGCCTGGTCTGGCCTCCGGTCGCGCTGTAGTCGTGTTCTGTCTGCAGTTCAGCCCAGCTGCCCTCAGTCATGTTTTTTTTTCCTGCAGTACAAGGTCATCGAGTGGAGTCGGGTTAATGGCTCCTATGCTCATTAGGATAATTATTCTGCCCAGATACCTTTTAGCAGAAATTACTGCAGCTTCTTGTGAGCTATCTTACTCCTGAGGGATCTTCCAGTAATGGTTATATTTATAGAATTTCTCTCTTTATTGTACTTTTTCATCAAGCTGACCACTCGTGCCCATGTGGATGTCATGTTATCCTGCTAAAAGTTTCTTGAGTGTCTGGAAATTAATCTTAACGTGACACAGAGAGAACACAGAGCCAAGACCTGCAGCAGTTAGATACCTGATAAAGCTTCAGGTTGTTTTATAGATGCAGTAAATTTGTTAGATCAGACTGAACAAAATTCCAATCTCCCAAATTGCTTTTTGTTAAGGTATCTGTAATGGTGTATTTGTTTGTAGTGTCAAATCTTGTATTTTTCTATTAAAAGACGTAACTTTGGTAGGATTAACTGTAAAAGTTATAAAGATAAAAGACAGGGAAAAAAGCTGATACCAATTGTTAGAGCACACGAACTAAGTCATTTATCATAAAACATCACAGCTTAGACCCCAGTCTTCGACGTCTTGGAATTTCTCAAAAACAAAAAGCTTCATCTCCTTCTTAAAATGGCGTACTGTCATTCAGAATCTACTTTAACATATAACTGACACTCGAGGTTTTTCTTTATTAAACCCCTACTGACTAGTCAATAAGCTTTGCAAAAATGCAGTTTTATTGGTTCCATGTGTTTTTTAGATTTGTGCTGTATGTATATTGTAAGGTATATTTCTTTGACCTCTACTGTGTACTGTTATCCAACATGAGTCTCTTCAGTCAGGTGGTGCTGAAAGCAGGCGCAGCATCATGCTCGCAAGCAGCTGATGGGTCTAGTTTAAATTCAGGGTTAGAAGAAAGCACCACTTCAAGTTGCTTTTCTATCTGTCAGGATAGTTTAGCAACCCACCATCAACAGAGTCCCAGGAACAGCCACTTTCTACCGTGTCCTGTCATCAAGTTTGAGGCATTGGCATGCACCATTTGCAACTGTGCAGCTACTGGTGTGTGTTTGACTGCTGGTGCTGGTGGATTTTGCTGTTCCTTATGTACTAGGTCTTTCTCTTATGGTGGGTGATGTTGACGTGTCTTTAATAAACAGACTGGACTCGACACATAGACAAGATCATGATGTCCCTCTGGGTAGCAAAAGAACATCACAACATTTAACACTGACTAGAATGAAAAACAAACAGATTCTAGTTATGCAAGCATATGTGCGTTAATTATAAGTATAAGTAAACTTTTAAGTTGGTGTCTTACGTGTTAAAGCTCAAGTACTCCAATTTACTTAAGAGGTGGGAGATTATTCATTAGTGGTTTTCTGCAAGGTAGCTGTGATAACAAATAATCCAATTAGAAGTCCTCATAGGCTACGTTTCATGCTAATGCCTGCTGTCCCTCAGGATCTCTCCCAGCTGCTTTGAAAGCAGATTTGTGGCTGATCAACCAGAAGTAATGTGCTCACTGAGGCCATTTGTTACTTTTAACTAAATCCCAAGTTCCTCCCACCTAGGATTTTTGAAAGATGCTTTAAAGTGGCCATTTCAGAGAGGGTACTTCACATATAATAAACAATTGCACACGGTGCATTTCAGGAGGCGTTTAAAGGTGTGCTGCTTTCAATGAAATATAAACCCAAGCCTAAATGATGTGCTTGCAGTGTGATTTTCTTATCTGTGACACTTAAGAAAATTGTTCCATATCTTTTCTCTTCTGCTGTTTTACCTGGAATTAGTCCAATCGTGTAAACATCCTCTGCACAGGCTAAAAACTCAGAATCCGTTCTTTCACTGTCTATTTTTCCAAGTATAGGCTGAGTATTGTAATTTTTTTGCTTGTGTTTGTTTTGACAGTTATGCACAAATGAACACTGTGGATGCACCTTTAGGTGATAGAAGGTAGCGGTTCCAGTGTGCACTGGTTTTTATTGAACGGGCCATTATGTTGTACATGGTTGTTGTGTTGTAACTCGGTGCTCTTTCCAAGCACAGTTAATGTATTTAGATTTTAACATGTAAAGAAAATGTTGTTATACGTATAAATAAATGAAATGAAACGTTGCTAGCAAAATAAATATCTTGGCAGAAATTAGTGGTATATAATGACCAAATATGTTGTCTACGATCCCATGTTCATTTTAGGCTATTTAATATAGTTTGCAGTGCCGCGTTCACATGAATGCGTAGTTTGTTCTCTCTGCTGGTATTTCCACATAACTTTGACTTATTGCATATGGGCCATGAACAGTTATATTTTTATCTCCACTTCAAAATGTCAAACTCAAAGCAGCTGGGGGTACACAACTGTACAGCCCCAGTATTACTGAGCATGGAAAGGAAGGGTGTGCTGGAGCATTGAGAGACTTGCTGAAGAGAGACGGAGCAAGCAAGTATGTGTCTGAGCAAAAGAGTGACAGCGCATGATAGAGGATAGGGTAAGGGGGTTGGCTAAGCAACCTTGGTACAATTTGTCTTCATACAGCCAGCCCCTTGCAAGATCTTGCAGTCTCATGCTATTTTCCTTGACAAGCATGTTGCCTCTTGTGCAATAGGTGATTTACTTCTCACAGCAGAGCTGACCAGCATTCCATTCTGGGAGCAGACAGAGTAAATCAAAAGTCTGAACTTACTCTTAATCACTCATTACAGGCTGGATGCTGAAGGTTGATCCTTCCCCCAGGCCCCGGGTCCCCTCTGGTTTTAAATCAGACAGACATTGGAGCCTGGGCCACTTCCTCCTGTGATAAATCTCTGACAGAAGATATGCTGGACTGTGTCAGGTCCAATAGACCAGAATCTCTCAGAGGATCTTAGCTTGGATACTGACTTTTGTTTCCTCTCTATGTTCAACACGTCTTTCCTACTACGTTCTGCTTGTAACCTTACATGTCTGTTCCCCAAAGCCTTGACAGCAAACGAGTACAGAGCAATTGAGAAGTATTATGGTACAAGGTTGCCATAATTGAATGGTTAGGGAAGACATTATTGAGGGAAAAGTCTTTTAGCACCTCCATCTTCACACACAGAGAGAATTAAGTGGCTTCATGGTGTGTTGATCTGCCAGTTTACGTAGGTTGAGGGCCAGGAAGAAATCCTGAACTGCAACATCCACTTTTTGTAATAACCCCAATATATTTTCTAAAAATTAATTTTTTAAAGCAATTAAGAAAACAATGAGTGTCATGGCTTCACTGCCATAACACATTCTGTTAAACAAGCTTATGTTTGTTCATCGTGTATTGACCTTCTGCCAGTAACCATGACTGTGCTTAATGTTAAAACCAGGGACATGAATTTAAGCCAGAGTCACTGGTGCACAGACTTGAACAGTTCCAGTGTAATGTCACAGATATCTGTGGCAACGGTCTGTCAGGAGTCATTCAGCCGGAGCAAATGTAAGGAGGTGGGCTGTCATAGTCCCCCTTGCAGCAACTGCCAGTGACAAATGGACAGATTTTTTTTCTCAATTACACAAGTTAGCAGCTACTTCAGGCTGAACAGCAGCAGCAGTTTGATGTAGGTATAATACATGCAAAGAAACAAAAGGATCCTAAATATGACGATTAGGCTCCTAGTATTGCAGTTTGCTTGTGAAAGGATTATATTTTATTTCCATGTGTTAATATGAATTTATATTAGTGTTAGGTCCACATAGAAAATGTTCATTATCTTAATGAAGTTGCTTCTGTCTTTTCATGTAAAATTGGAAACCCTCTTTCTTCACTTAATTATGTTTATGACAAAATAAATCTCCCATTACAAGATGTCTTAATTAGCTACCTGTGAAAGAATCAGACTAATGTTTGTGTTTGCTTTTCCACAATGACAGACTGATTGGCGCATCAAGGGACATTTTTTTCCATTTCTTATTGTTTGTTATTTTTTAATGTCTTGTGTCTGTGTCCACGTGTGTATATATATTTGTCTCTGTAATACAAACTCATTCATTTGGGGACAATCTTTACAAGATTCTTTTTTCTGATTGCCTCAACCAAAAAAAATGAACAAAATAAAATGCAGCATCCACACACAACAGAAATTACTCTGGAATATCACTTCAGCTTACAGTGTGGTGCAACAGCTCCATAACTGTAAATATCATGCAGTCATCGTGTTCATATTTTGTCAACTACGTCTCAGAGGTGGATCAACAATGTTTGTTGAACAAACATGAGTAGGGTTGCATCAAATGTCATCACTGTGATTCTGTCATCCCTATGCAAAAACAACAACAAAAACTCTAGATTCCAAATCCCATCCTAATGAGTGCTAATATTGTATTTAACG
>CAAE01014744.1:1099448-1139648 GCA_000180735.1 Tetraodon nigroviridis | reverse complement strand
CATTAATATATCAACATATTAAATGGATCATTAGTGAAATCTCATACACGTCTAACGACTTATTTGTCAAAAAGATGGGTCTGCTACAAATACATATTGAAACACTGCCAACATTTTCAATTGATGTATTATTCCAGCGCCTCTGGGCCATTTCCCTTTTAAAATGGATACGACTGCAGGTTCTGTCTGCTGTTTTGGATGAAAGGACCTGCCACGCTGCATAAAACCACAACACAATACTCTACCAACCATGAAAGGGTTCCTCTGTGCATAAATAACCAACTGCAAGACAAAGTTACTAGATCATAATTTCTGCTTTAGAAATACGTATAATGCAGTCCTTCACTCAGTACAAAAACAAACGTTTCCACAGTTTCACCAGACCTGATGTTGCATCACCGTGTGACCCAGCGGTCAAAGGAGAAAACCACCCAACTCAAGCCTAGGTCAACGACCCTGCCATCGACCCTGCTAAAGACCCCCAGACATCCATCCAGACCATCGGCATATGAATGTTAAGGACTCCCAGTTGACATTGGCATGCCAGTGGTCCACAGGGGCTATATCTTCAAGCTCTGCTCCCAGCCTGATCAGAACTGATGAAGTCTTTTGGATAGAAGGCGAAACGTTTTCCAAAAGAAAATTTAAAGTCCAGATGAACACAAACTCTGTTCTCGGATAACTATGACCTGGATGACTGAGAACCTACACAGACATCTTTACTCAACAATGATACCAGGAGAACCAGAAATCCAGGAAGATGAAGATGGCAAATTATCACAAATTGGTAAATTATCACAAGGCTGGAGAATATTGTGCATTTTCAATGCATTATTTTTAAAATCAGAAGCTATATTTGATCCATCAATAAGAAAAATATAATTTGTTTAATTTGTAAAGTTCAGCACTGTAGGAAAATATAAATAACATTTGAAAAAATAATTTTAAATCAAAAATTGCATCTCCAAATGGCGACTGCCAGATAATAAATAGTAATCAATAATTCCACTTATTCCTCAAGATGTATGATATATAAAGGAAACAATAAATATACTAAATGGGGACCAGCAGTATGTGTCTGAATAATGGTGGACATCCTCGGGCTTATTGTCACCAGCATGTTTAGTTACGCAGCATAGATCAGAAAGAGCTGCGGCCAGTTTAAAAGTTGCATAATACTCCTGATCACCACGTTGCCCTGTGGTCCTGATGAATGTTCCCTAATGCATTCCTCCCCCATCAGTTCCAATTTATATTCATCTTAGGGCCAAACAGCCTGGTCGTCTATATTAATATTCTTCCTTACAGGAGCCCTTTAATAAAACAGCCATGTGTGTAGGTAAGAGGTCCTGGCAGTTCCTTAATTATCTATCCTCAGTCCTTTATCTTCTCCCAGTCACATGGGAGGGCCTGAAATTCCCCCCTATCCCACTCTTGTGTCTCATCTCCATCAGTAAAACTTAGTGCCAGGCTCTGCAGCTTTATTTCATTCACAAGATCAGCAGCCTAATCAGGCTGCTCCCTCCTTAATCATGTGGCTGGCTGTGCTGACATCACACCCTCTCCCCCGACTGTACCGAGGAACCTGACGGCTGATTGAAGCCACTGATGGCTTTGCTCCTTGTCCCGGTTCCAGCTCCTCATTCTGCATTCTCCTGTCCACTTTCCCTCTCAAACAATCAGTGTACAACTACGCAGAAGTAGCTTCTTGAGCTACGTAAAGGCCTCATCACAACTATGAAAAAAATGTCAAGAATACAAACTATTTAAAATTGTGTGTAAATGGACTCTTCAAATTTAGATTACACACTGACTGATGCCAGCTGCATTACCGGTGTGTTACGATACTGACAGGAAATGCCTCAGAGCCTTTCGCCAGCCTGCTTTCATGCTGAGCTGGCAGCCATGACACGAGAGAAGGATGCCTGTGGACTCTTGCTGACAGAAATGCAGACAGTCCTGTCGCCTGACACGTCTGACTGATCTTGTCCTGACAGCATGCTGGTCAGCAATGACAAGAGCCACTGCCTCCACTTAGCATGCACCTTCTCTGCCCTTTTATTGCTCAGTGTGCAGGTTAAAGGCAGCAGAGGGAGACTTTCTCAAGGTCAACCTGCTGAAATGTGAAAGCACTCTTCTTTTTCTACAAAAATGTTGAACTTTTGTCACATTTACACATTGTGAGAGTTTCAGCCCTCACCACAGATAAAACAGCATTTCTGTGTGGGTGTAACTCATTTACATAAAGACAATGCAACTTGACTCAACACACACAAAATGATCAAATATCTGAGATTGGGCACCGTGGTGCTGTCATGGGCTTGCTGTTAGCTTTGCCATCGCAACCTGTTTTGTAAAATCAAAAAACCTGAAATAATGATGGGGCCACCAGAGGATGCATTTACAAATCAACAGAAAACCGCAACAGTAAGATTCCAACTGTAAATGATTTTAAACACTAAGGAAAACAACCATCATTCCTATCCCCCCTAAAAACTCTCCTGAATAATATTTCAGGCCATCAAAATCACCCAAACAGCCCCAAACCATCTAAACACTCATTATTAAACTAAATGTCCACTTATCATCTTGCATCTTTTCTGAAGCTTCATGAGCTTTAGACATCTGGAGCCCAGTAAGATGCTGCTAACCTTTAACTGCCAGCTTTTATCTAAACCACCTGTCTATTTCACTTACAGTGTGCAACAGATCAATCACTTTGCATGGGTTGCAGGCATCCTGTCAAGGTTGAGTGACATCCAGAGATAAAGATCTCTGACCCTAAACCGCAGAAATACGCACAGTTTCCAACCACGTGGGACCACAACAGTTTTCCCCCAGGTCAACAGTTTGGATGTCATTAGGATAATTTAATTTTCAATGCCACCCACCAACGTGCAGAGAACCAGATGTGATGGCAGTGTCCTTGCCAAACACGACAAGATGCATCATGCATCAGGGGAAGCATTCTGCAGAGTGGCTCTATCACCCCTGTGAAGTGCTGCACAGCTCTCAGCAGCACCACGGCTCTTTGCCAAAGCACCAGCTGGAAAAGAGAGGAAGTCCTTTGGTTTTTAGACCAACAGGGGCTGTAATATGTTAACTCCCGCGTGACGGCTCAGAAGGACCTTGACTGGAAGAAGATCTATTCTGTCCCCATCTTCACATCAATCTTGGATTTAATGGGGAAAAGATAAAGGAGAACAGATGTGCAGCCTTTCAAAATAAGATCAATAAAATTCAACACCTAAAGAATTAAAGTGGTCTCCAGGTTGTAAATGCTTTCATTAATGCTGTCATTTTGTGCCAAGCCATGGCCAGTGATTTCCATTTGAAAGTTGTCTCTGTTACCATTTCTAAACTTTAATACTAAAAAATCAATATGAACAACAAGGTTAACTAGGGTAAAACTGTATGACCACAAATTATTTATGCCAATAGCAATCTTCTGTTTTTGGATCGTCACTTTTCCAAAAATCCATCGACTTTGATTGCTGTGCATTCAAGGCTAAATAACATTAAATGACCTAGTCCTTTTAAAACGTAGTGGGAGACGCTACAGTTAGTTAATACACATAAATTTAATCCTTTAAAAGATTAAAATATAGGAGAATAAAATTTATGATTATCATGTTGTAATTATCGGCTGAGATAAACAGGTGGATTTTATTTTTAATTCATAAATGGAAATCTCTTAAGTTATAGCACTGTTGCAAACTGCAACTGCAGGAACAAAGTCACACCATTCAGGTGCTGTATTAGCAGAGCTAAAAGAAAATGTGTTTAGTTTTTAAATCTGAGGGGACAGTGGAGTTAACTTTTGAGTAGGATGTGTCAGAAGTCTGCCTTGATATCTGACACAATATCCAAGGTTTAATCCTCCATCTCAAATATCTAATGATCAAAGTCACAGTTTCTGCTCTAGAGAGTGTTGAGGCAACTTTATGGAGCTCAATTTGCATTTTTTTTTTTTTTTAGTTCTTTCTGTATAGCAGAAGAAAAACTGCACATATGGCATAGGTATTCCCAACTGGAGATGCTATAAGCAAGCAAGTTGAAGGGTATTCAAATTCAATGGAGCAAGTGAGTTTGTATTTCCCAAAATAATAAAGAGCCTGCCAATACCTGCACCATTTTTCAACAGCCTGCCTGGCTACAGCCCAAAGCACTGCTGTCTCAAGGTATTTCCAACATTTTCCTGGGAATTTATTGAGAACATAAATATTTTTAGGGTTGGACTCTTCATCCTTAAAGTGGTCAAGTCCTTCAGCTTAAAAAGTAAGGCCTATTTATGTAAACAGAAAGTGATCACTACTGGACAAAAAGGGGATAAATAAGGATAACTCTTGCCAAATTTATTTAGAAATCTTGTGCTTTCCTTTCTTTAATCGATATCATTGGACTATCTGCAGTTCTAGATATTTCTCGCCTGAAATCATGTAAAAAGTCAAAATACCCAACCATCTTTGACAGCAGTATTGCCGATATTACAGTCTGTCAGTCAGAGCAAATGGTTTAACATCATAGCGTGTAGGTTGAGGGCAAATCTAGTAAACGCCAGCATGACGGCATCAGTAGGAGTTTAAAACCTGTCTGTTTTCATTTGTCATTCTCCAAACTAATATAGTCTCTTATGTTTCAGGTGCCATTCGTGCACCAATCACACAATTAGTTTACAACACAGCAGCAAAAAATTACTCAGCAGACAAAACTGAATTCACCTAAACTCTATTATTTCAACACACCAATCTGCATGGTAATACAAAGATGGAGGGACTATGAGCACAAGTGTTCAATATATTCATCCATAGACCGTTTAACTTTTCAATTTAAAGTGGCATAATTTGTCATATATAGTTAATTTAAAAACCCAAAGGTTGAGCCTGATCATGTCTTTGTCATTAAAGCAGGGGCATCTGACTGCAGATACATGATAAAATCTAAAGCCAGCCACAAAGCATTCAGAGATTGGAGTAAATGATCTGAATACAAACAGGATGGAATGGCTGGAAGTGACTGCTCTGCAGCACTTTAATTTCAAATGCCACCTCTGCAACTTTAATCAAAATGACTGTTTTCAAGAATATCAAGAGGTGAAGTAAATGAATTTTTTGCAACAAAAACGAATCAAAGATGAATGGGAACTATAGCAATAATCTGAATGTGCACACAGCAGGCAACCAAAAAAAAAAAATATTGATGTGAAGAGAAGGATTCATTAAAAATGCTCACTCACACAGCAAAAAATTGGAATGTTTTAAAACGTCAATGAAAACGCAAATTAAAATTAAAAACACTCTGGTTTAAGGGAGCTTGACTGTAGAGCTAGCACTAATTGTCATGATGTTTGGTGCAGTTCCAAGATTTCAAACCTTATCCTTTTATACGTTACAGTGCAGGTGAATTGATTTTGGTGGATGTTTTCCCAACCATCACTGAGTTTGCAGGACACGGAGAAGAATCAGTCACTCTTCTAAACGGAAGCCTAAGATGTAGCCCCTGATCTTTTCCACTTTATATTACCACCCTAGTTTTGATGCTTTTAACCTGCAAAACCTCTCTTTTGAAGCCAGGTCAAAGTTCAGGGAGAGGTGATACTGAAAAAGCAATCGCTTAATACCAGAAATAAGTCAATGTGACTTAGAGCAAAGGCAAGGACAGAAAGTGCCATAGAAGACAAGAATGGTAACTACAAAAACAACTGCAGCACAAACCGCTTATCAGGAAAATCATGTGCAATAAACCGAAAAAAAAATCTTTATATGTATCAGGGCATATCATCACTGTGGTGTTTCTATGCAGGTTATTGTTCATAACTGCAATTTACAGTCAGAACATTGTTGGTGTTTCTGCTAACTCAACAAAGTAGGTTCTCATCTGAAAAAAATGATGTAATCATGGATACTGATCATATTTGATTTGGTAAAATAAACCTCCTAGAAAATGTATGAATAAAGTTTGGAGTCATGCTGCTTTAATTATAATTTACACTGCAACATTCCACGATAAATGTTTGTGGTGATGGAAAAAAAGTATACTATTCTCTCTCAATTGTTATGCATTTATTTTTAACCATGAATGCTTATTTTAATTTATTCCTGTAATTTAAAGGCGGTATTGAAAAACAGGTTCATTTGACGCTGTCAACACTTTCCACACTTTCTGCAAAACAGTTGCCTCGTCTCAATTTGCAATTGACATGACTTGTAAAGAGGCAGTCGGATGAGGATAGTTTATTTTTGTTTGTGAAATGTCAATAATTTTGAGCCTTTGTTCTGCAGACAAACTTTGTCAAACACTTTCTTTCAAAGTCATTTTGTCGTTCAAGAGTTGGACCACTTAAATATTTAACATGAAACAGTCAAAAAAGCATAAACAAAATTGAATTCCACCTCTGATTTGGAGCCAAGAGCCTTGGCTATAATTGTGTATTGTTTTGATTTCCATTTTCTATGCATTATTCACTCCTAAAGTCATAAAAAAGTGACTTTTATAATAATCACAAATCGTTTAAGGGCGTTTGTCTTGACAACTAAATTCATGATGCAGAAAAAGACAGCAAGACACTGAACCAGAGGATTAAATGCTGCTGAAGCAATAAGAAATCAGTGCAGATGCTACATTAAAAAATTAAATGATTAAAAAAAACAAAAAAAAAAAAAACACTTCTGTGTTGAGTGTACAGGCTACAATCTTCATTTTTTCAAAATATCAACAAAAGTGTCCAACTGTAGATACTAACCCTAACCTCAGGGCTATAATTATGTACGGTACAACAATTACTAAGGAAAAAAAAAAAGATCTTTAGAGTGATAGTAATGACAGTGACAATACAACTCATACTGAAGTGTTTCTGGAGATGAATGAAATCAAGATTCTGTCTTAGAACTGCAGATTTGTTTTGGACACTTGTAAGCAATATATTTGGGAAAGTGAGCTATTTTTGATGTCACTAATTATTCTGGTTTTTCTTGCGGCTGGGACGACACACTGGTGCTGACAACGGTAGCAGCTGCGGTCTCCACTCGGGTGGCAGTAGATAGTTCCCTGATAGGAAAAGTCAGTCCGCGCTCAGCAGCTCAGCCAATTACTCACATTTGACAGTTTAAACTTTCATCACAGGTTATATCACAAGCTGACAACCGCACTGCCATGAAGGATTGTTGATTGGACAAGTCTACAGGCAGATCAAACCACTCGCCCGCAGGTTCTGACAGATATTTTAATTTATTCTCGTGCAATAATATCTGACAACAAAGGAGAGGAGAAGCTGTGTGAAAACGCATCCAGTAATCCCCAGATGAGGAGATACCGCCCTTTCATCACCACTGCAGATCCTCCTGCACCCTTAAGTCCCAGTATCTCCCACAGTGGCCACAGACGCTCAAGCAGCTCCTCGATTCCAGTTTGGCAGCATTTAAAAAACAGAATTACTTTGAGTGTCCTTGTAGCTTCTCCCCTTTGTCCTTTCACTTTCTTTCCTCTTCCAACTTCCTGCTTGCTCGTAATCCATTCTTTGCTCCTACACTTCAACGGTTTTTGTCAGTAGCTCTCTTTTTCTTTGCATCATCCTTTCTGCTTTGATTAGTTTTCCTAACTTCCAAAATAACTCCTCATTACAGCCCTAATTCCAGATTTAAACAAGCTTCACCAGCTTTGCTGGTCAAACATCTAATAATGTTTGTTAATGATGCAGCTAAAGTGTTTTACCAAGAAATTAGAATGTTTTTGAAAAAAACTTATTAAAAAAAAAAAAAAAAAGCTTGCACTTGATTAAACAATCATCTACAAATTCTGACGGCCCCTTCAGGACAAGTCTTTGCGCAGATATCCCTGGTCTTTGTCTCCTTTAGTTTGGATTCAGTAGGTGTTGCTTTACAGCAGCTTTAGGATTCCAAAGATTTATATTTGCCCCACAAGTGAGAAGAAAAGATGAGGTGAAAACAAAAGAGGGGTGATGGTGACGCCTTGAACTGACTGGTTCTCTTTTTTGTCTCTTCTCAGTGGCAAGTGAGCATATGCTGGAACTAAGCTCTTCTTTTCCTTTTCCCTTGTCTCTCCTTTTTTTTCCTGACTGACAAAGGCAAGCTGGCAGACGTGTTCACTCAAGCTGAACACCATGCTCAGATGTTGGACTACTCATTTTAGCATGGGCAAGTTAGCGAAAGTGGCCGAGTTTTTTCTGCTTTCCTGGTCAATTTTGTATCAGATGACAGAAATGGCAGTATCTGTCCATCGAGTGAAGATGTTAACCAAAGGATCTGGAAGGACTTTAAAAAAAAGGTATTTTAGGTGTCATAAAAATGGAAATGCTGTAAGTGAAGAGGTGTTTTGATAATTAACCTGATCAACCAAGGCTGCACAGAAGCATGATCATCCTAGATATCAGTTTAGTTCCAGGGTGGACACTAATCACAAACTTGACAGGATGCTTTCAGGTAACTGCAGATTGCAGGAAAGTGAAAACTGAAAGAGACAGCCTGTCTGATCAACAACACGTTTAATAAATAAATAAAATCGCATACATGGTCGCAGGCAAAGTCTCCTTTGATGGATGGGTTTATTCACAACAATGCTCCAACAGGAAGCAAACCTGTGTGTGTGTGTGTGTGTGTGTGTGTATAGGGACTCAGAATGACACTAATGCTGACTGCTTTCCTGAGATTGCAGACTGAATAAAGTACCAATAATAAGCTGATGTCTGAAGAGCTTCTCATATTGTGGGCTTAATGGTCTGGGACCTAGCCTGTTAGGTGCTGCGTCTCTCACTGTCTGGATACTCTCTGGAGTATTATTTTCTCTGATGCATCACGAGAAACTGGTCCGGGTTTTCTAGCAAAAAACCTGATACATTCAGGGATTTCGCCAGTTTGGGAAAAAAAAAAAAAGCTTTTTAAATTTATGTATTGTGTAAATTGTGTATTTAGCAATTCTTTTACTTATTTTAATCTATTAATTTATTCCATCTATTTCAACCATTGAAATTGGGGTGTACAGTAAAATGTAATAACCACTTCAAACCATTGTGTAGCAACAGTCCTGTTGGAGAAGCCAGCAAGGGAAAACAATCTGACAAGTTTACAATATCTGGGAGATCCAGCACCCACACACGTTCAAAAGCTGCAGACAACTCAGAAATAAACTTTATTCCAGAGCTTGCCAAGTGCTGCTCACCACCAATGTAAAGCTTCACACCTTTCTCCTCAACACCTCATCTTATTAAGAATTCCAACAATCCCGACTCAGCACCAGCTGTTTTACTGAGGACCTGCAGATTTCAGGAAAACTGTCAGCTTGTTAGGACCAGCTCAGTAAAATGCCAAAGACCTGAGTGGGCCATATATAAACTGACAAGTCACATAATTTCCAACACTCCACTGTAAGATAAGGTTGGAAAGACATTCTCCAGATGCCATTGCTGCTCAGTCGATGTTTCTTATCAACAAGCTATTTCCCAGAAGGAATAGGATGTGGCAGGGACCAAATGCAGAAGCTTTCTTCATAGGCACATTGTCTCCACCTAAATTCACCTGCTGGTAGACAGGAGGACCCTGACCTATTTGCAACACCTGCCACCTCAAGGCTGGGTGGAAAGTTTAAAAAGCAGCAGTATCGCCGGTCAAACCAGCCGCTTGTAAAGAAGAAAAATAAGGTGCTTACTAAGTGAAAAATGTTCAGCAATGATGAAAACTTGTTTGAGAGATCAGATCAACATGAACATCACATGCTCCTGAGTGTCACCACTCCTGGTTGGGATGGTCCTTGGGGTGGCACCTTCTGGGAGCCTGGGGGTGGGCATCTCCTCGTAAGAATGCCCCTCAAGGTTGTGCTTCCTCCCTCCTAGTGCAGGCCTTTCTTTGAGACCAACGTGTGTTAGTCTTAAATTGTTCTATTATGTAAAGCACTTTGCGTTGCATTTTATGTATGAAAAGTGCTATAAAAATAAAGTTTGATTTGAGTTGAATAATTAAAACGTCCTACTTACAGGATTTTACTATAAAAAGGTCTGTAGCACCAGTAAATTTATTCATCACACCAGTTTTCTTTTTGCATGTGCAACATACAGTATATGTAGCACTGTAAGACCCAGTGACAGGCCCACGAGATGCTGGACCACAACACAAGTGCGATGCTCCGCACACAACATTAACCAACCATCTCAACGACCTCAGGTTCAAGGAAAGAGCGCCACGTCTTTGGCCACTCTCCACCTTCCGTCATATTTACAGGGTGCATGTTGACACAGAGAAATGAGCTCGGGTGCAGCCTGTGCTGCAACACAACAGCGGGGAGGTTTGGCAGCTGGAGTAGTTCGACCCTTCGTCTGTGATACGAGCACAGTGTGGAGTCTGCCGAACTGTTCACATGTGAAATGAGCATCTCTGTGATTGGAATCTAGGCAAAGATGGCGTTTGACAACAGAGCAGTGGCTGAGACTCCTAAATCTGATTGTGAGAAAATAGAAAAAGACAAGACAGCAGCTCCATGTCCCTTAAGTGGTTAGTGTTAGTCCACCAGGGATTGATGGAGAAATAAGATGGCAGACATGTAGTCAGAGGTTAACTGATTAATAGAGGTTTTAATCTAAACTTATCCATATGGAGGAACAGGACAGCAAACAGCAGCCAAAGTCAACCTTATGCCGTGTCAGGTCGATGCTCTCATCTGTAGCGCTGCACAGGTAATAAAATCCCTAATCCCTGCAGCGTTTAGTGTATCACTGTCCACTGAACTCAGAGGCCCACTTTATAGCCATACCTGGAAGCACTGAATCATCTTAGGAAAAAAGGAGAAGGGGCAGCACTAAACACAGAAGAAGAGAAAAATTGTATTTCCCCCTGTAATAACTTGGATAAATGCCTCCAATTTGGGTAAAAGTCTACTGATGACCGTCTTGTTTCTGACTACTCAGTGGGTGAAGATGTCCTGGGAGCGATGTGCACAATCCTCAGCATGTTACCAGACAGACGAGCTTGTTAAAGTTTGGAAATAAAACACTGGCCCTCCTGCTGTGAAAATTTCTCTTGCGGGATAAATCAATAAGTCACCCGCTATGGTTTTCACTTCTCAGACACAAACATTTTACCATCACAGTGGCACAAAGTCTTTGGATTGTGCTTTCTGCTCCCCATTCTTCTCTGTGAACCAGTCCTGACCACAAGACAATTAAATGCAGATGGCACAAAGGACGTGTCAAATCAGCTCATAAATTGGCTGTCAGTCGCCATTGTTCCCCGCACAGCCAGAGTCGAGTCTTTGGCATATCTTTTAGGAAATGTGCCCACTAACTGTTTAGCTTTGTCTGTTTCTTTATTCCATCAGTTATTTTCTTTCTCATGTTGGATTTTAATTTCATTTGTGTTGATTTTTTTTTTTTTTTTAAATTTCAAACCAAACAGAGAAAAATGTAAAGCCCTAAATGTAAATCCAGCTAGAACAACTCAATGTGCAACTGGCTTTTGACTCAACCTGGTTTCTTTTGCATCTCAACTCTGTGTTAGTCACACAAAAAATGTTAGGTATAATAGTTCTGTTCAAGCACATTTTTGCCATTTTGACCAGTGAAAATAGACTTGAGGTTAACAGAGAAAACCAATAGAGAATTCATCATTCTGAAAAGCCCAAGGTCTGTTTCTTAAACTTTATTCATTCAATCAGGCAATGTTGGACTTTTGCACAAATTGGATTTTCATTGTTATTTTTTGCTAAAAAGGTGTGAGGGAAAGCGCATGAAAAAAACTTAAACAACATATTCTGCAATCATAATTCTACCCACAGGGTTGCATTGCCTCAAGGAGTCAGTGCTTGCTGTAAGAGCAGGTTCCAGCTTCGGATCTCATAAATTATCATGCATTATTAAATTTCTGTTGATCATACAGGCAATGTTTGTCACAACATAATTTTCCCTGGAAAAACTGATCAGATATGATCTGCACGAGTTACCTTGGTAATCAAGTTAGGTTAGAGAAGAGCATACCGGGACCCCCTTAGGACTGATCTTTTACTGTATTGATTTTGTATAAATTATTGAGCGCATTCAAATGTTACATTTGAATAAACAGATTTATAAGTTTGCTTCAATGCAACACAACTGCTGATCTTGAATAAAACAATTATGTGGCATATGAAATGCAGCCCTATGGATACGGGTCTTACTTTCCTCTCCATCTTCTGTATTGTTTTCTGCAGTCCATGTCCTTGTCCAGTCTCTTTAATTAAATTAATTCATCATGCGTGTTTTCTCCTCAGGGTACCTGCTGTAAATCACACTCTGGAAAATTAAACTGCATCTAATGTGAGAAAAAATATCTTCGTTTCTGTTTGTGTTTATGTTGGTGTAGATTCTTAATCATTCAGGTCATAGTTATCCAAGAGTAGATCTCTTCAAAGAAACCCTAAACAAGTCCAGTTGAACACAGACGTGCATCTTTGTCTCTCACGCCCTGGTAATGGAAGAATTGTCTGTTTGCGCAGCAGAAATTTAACAGACGCAGGCCGTGTTAGAAAGACTGCCTTTTTTCCAAAAGGAATATATTGATTAAAGCATTACTTTCAATCTAAAATAAACACCAGCATTTGTGACTGGGAAGAGCAGAAGCAGCAAAATGAAACAACAGAAGCCAAGATAGTGCAATCATTTCGAAACTCTTTGAAATGGCTATAAAAACTCCACATCTCTAGGGTAGCAAGGGTGCAATATTTTTAAAGGATTGCAGATGTTGGTGCACTGGGACATAACTTCTTTAAGCATATTATTCATCTGGCCAGAAAAAAGTTCTGAGTTTTCCTGAAATACTCCAGCATTGCCTGTGTACACCCTGCTCAGAAGCCATTACATTACAATTAGTAACTCAAAAACACAACAATGCTAATGACCGTCCTTTTCTGGCTTTTTGACAAAATGTTGAAGAATATCTTCAAGCTTTTCTCAACCTACACCTCGTCCAATATTCTATGTAGCCAAAGTAGAAAAAAAAAAATTGGTGAAATGGGCTGAGTCACCGAAAAATAAAATATTTAATATTTGCCTTCACCTATAAAAAGTAAGCAAAGCTGTTGCCTCAAAAAAGAAATTTGCAGCACCCCACTTAAATAAATTAAATGTAAATGACTTATTTATTTTTGAAAATGCAGTACTTAAATCAATGAATTTCAGACAATGTTTTATTTATCAATCTTTTGGGTAGATTTTACTTAGTATTTATGTATTGTGAAAGCTTACTCCTCTTTTGTCTTATTTATTCATCGTATTTGGGTTTGTTTTAAATGCTCAACAATCGGTCATGATTTGGACACATGCTTCACTTTTATGTAAAGAAAATGCACAAAAATAATTAAAAAATAAATAAATTCTGACCTCTTAAAAAATGCCTCATTTCCTCCACACATCGGTTCAATGGTAAAATAAATGTGAACAAGAAATTTACAGCGCGAGTGAGATCTGGGCAGGTAAATGCTACCACAAAATATCTGGCTGTGTCTAATGAGGCAAAAGGTCGTTATCACAACAAAGAACACGCTAATCAATTGCTCAAACACTGGCACCTCCAGTGCCAGTAGTGACTAAAGTGCCTTTAGATAACTTAATCTTGCACAACCCTTTTCACTGTAAGCGGTATTGTTTCCCACATCTAAATGTGCAATGATGTGGTAATGTGAGCAAAGGCACTTGGAAATCCATTTAGTCCTGCCATGCAATATTGCGATGTGGAATTCTTTTCCCAGAGACGTGCCTTGTAAATGAGATTTCCTGCATCCTGATGAGACGAGTCTGCAGTGTTTGGTCATAATGATGTTCTGATGTGCAAGCTTTCTGAGTTGCTTTAAAAGCACAGGAAGAAACTCTGAAGTAATTTCTACTGAGAACATTAGCGTTACACATTGATCATGTGTATTCCTACTACTAACACCATCATATCTTTGACACGTATTATGGATGTTAAGTCCAGTGGTCCCCCTTTTTAATGTTGCACTCAGTTATACTATATCTGATTGTTGGCATATTAGGCTTTTTTACTGCTTGAGTTTGCAGAAATAATTACAGAGCAGGCGGGAAAAAAGGGGGGAAATGTGATGCTGAACCACAGACAGAAACCAAAGACTTTCACTGTAATAGTGAAGAAAAAAGTCAAATTTTGAATAAACGTAGGTTGTGCTTATAACAATGATGTTCCACACGTTTATTTTTAAAAAAGTATACAGATAGTATTTTGTGAATATTGCCCTGTCCCAAAAATTGAAACCTAATTTTTAGCAAACCAAATCCAGAGCAACTCAGCTGAGAATGAAAATATAATAAAAAATTTCATTTAAATAATGCACTCAACACAATGGGAAAAGAACAGATTTGAAGACGAGGGCAAACTACTTGACATCAGATGGTGCTGAAATAACTGACGGGGGTTTTTAGCAGAATCGTTGAAAACGGGAAAACTGAAAATACTTTCAGCATTTTTTTTCCTTTCTTTAGGGAAACAGAAAAGAATGTTTATTCAGAAAGCACCAGCTTCTTTCAGCATATTGCTTGGCTGTCTCGAACTCTTTAGCTCAAAATTAGAGTTCTGGAGAAAAAGCTAAATTCTAATATTCACATTTTCATTTAGCCAGGAGTGTGCCAGTAAGTAATTCGAGGGAAAAAGTAGTTAGCTGTAATTGATGAATTTTTTTGTCAGCTACAGATTTATACAACTTGAAAATTTCCTGGAAATAAACCAATTTTCTCTATTTTGATTAGCAAATAAAAGACGTACATAACATCTAAACCTCTTCCGCTCAACTCTCTCAGTTCACATAACAGTAATATTTCTTTGTGGGAAGGGGAAGTATAACTGGTAAAGCCTCGCTAGGACCTCCAACAGGGATTTTCCGGAACATTTATCTGCATGTGGGGACTGTGAAAGATAAAGCAGGAGACAAAGTCAGAAGTAGAAGGTTGGTTGCCGTAGGATTACAATTATTACGGTAATTAGAACTACGATAACGGCCGACTGGGTCTGGAAAATTTTGAGTTTATTTTCTCAGGCAACGAAACATACATAGATCTTTCACCATTCTGGTCATATTAAATGGCATTTTCATGGTCTTAATACATTCAAAAGTGGAGAAACAATAAGCACTTAAAGATATTCAAGACTGCAGGTTTGTGCTCTAACACCTTTAAGCTACTTTCGTGTGACTATAAAAAAAAAAGTGATTCCAATTTTGTACAGATACGTTTTCAAATACTATTAATCTGAGAAGAATGCCAAAAAAGGAGAGATCCGCACAGTCAGGAGGTGCCAGGTTTGATATTTTTGCACGTCCACCGATCAGATTGGCCCATGTCCCCTACAGTGACAGTCCTTTTGTAATAACGTGGAGTCTCAGCAAGTTGTCAGCCTTCACCGGGAGAAAAATGAGAAGTGCTGCTGCAGCCTTCAGGGGTTGTTTCTGAAAGCTTGAAACCCCTTTGCTTCTTTAATTCTCACTCTGTTTCCCTGGAAAATGCCATCTCTAATTACTTCTGAAATCCATCTTCACTTTCTCCCTTCCCAAACTATACCAGCTGTACAGGCTGCCTTTATTTGTCAGCACAACCCCTGTCCTTGCCTATTGGGAATAGGGTCCATAGATTAAACAGCCTCCATCTCATTTTCAGATAATGTAGTGTGCCCTGGGTCAGTCAAAGTTCCACGACTGCGCAAACATTAAATATGTGTGAATCCTGCCGTTTCTGGCTGCGTGTTGTTTGACTCCACTATTTCAACTAAAGTGATCAGTGGAACTTTGGCCCTAGTCCATTCTTGGAGCTCCTGCAGGGAACACACTGTTCAGAAAGTTTCTGTAGACAGTGTTAGAGAGTAAGGTCAAAGAGAATCAAACTGCTAAAACCAAGATTTTTCTTTACAAAACTCTAAATTGAAGACAAACAATTTTGACATCAAAAGAGCCCAGACGATGGTCTTCAAAAATACTAAAGTCAGACGGGTAAATCATGATCCTGCAGTTTTTGGATGTTAGCAATAAAGCTCCGAGCACTTGGAACTTGTGGTTACAAAAGAAGAGGATATCAAATAAAGTTTAATTGATGGTATCAGCAACACTAATTTAACTAAGCCTAATTAATAGCCTACTTAATGTTATTGCATTGAAATGTGATTATATCGTTCATTTAACATGTTTTATGAGCTGTTTGGAGGAGGAGCTTATCAGTTGGGCCTCAGCCTATCAGGAAGAGAATACTAAGTGTTTTGGAGGACACAGATTGCCTGTAACACCAAATCAGCAAGACAATAAATCATGGAGTTCCTACATACTAAAAACAAGACAAAAAGCTTCTTTTGTATTCGCCTTGATTTCCAGAAGTTGATTGCTGTGTTAGGGGTGGGGGATGGGGTGATAAACTCCCAGTAATACCTTTGTAGAGTAGAATTTAATTTCCAGTCATATTGAGCAAGTGTGATCACCCCAGCGCCGATTAGAATGTTTATTTCAATCGTACTGCCAATCTTTGCATTACAGGAAGAACAGGTTTGTCGACTTGTTGGTTATTCTTGAGATCTAATGAGAAACCGCAGCCATCACTTTCCATCATAGGCAAATTTCATAACTGCGTTTATCCTTTGTGAGAGCTAACAAAGCACCTGTTCAGGAACAGGAGACTGTTGCCGACAGGTTGCACGTAATTTAAGTTTATGATTAGAAATGGGCCATCACATTTCTTCTGAGCCATTCAAAACTCATTCATGAGTTTAACACCATTAACTTTATACACGCACAATGCCTCATCCAGCCCAACAAACGCTCCTGTGACTTCTTTCCCCGTATATATGATCCACATTTGCAGTGTTCATTTCTTTTTCACCATGTTCTGTGAAACTGTTCTACAACAATTCTTAGCTAATTTACACTTTGGCAGAGAGAAATAATGCAAAAATCATCTTGAAATATGCTAAAAGTAGGAACAGAAGAGTAAAAGTTGTAAGGATAGAGTCTTACAGCTACAAGGCCTTGGGATTTGTGGGGTTTTGTGTGCACCGGGTAATTATGCATATGAAAGTGAAACAGATCCCTCAGCTGCACCGCAACAAATTAAGATGGAAAACAGATAATGCATTGTAATTACCAGATTACAACACAATGTCAACTTTCATCAGAAGGTGCTTAAATGATTACCATTTGAACTCAAGCCATAATTAATTAGTTTTATTTAATTTGATCATTATTGTTTTTACAGTTGCTGAGCCCCACATTCTACATGATACATAAATATGTTTACGTGAACCCACTCAGGTTCATTGATAAAATCAAATATCCAAAAGTATTATGATCGAATCTGCAACAATCCCTATTTTTTATTGATTTTCTGATTTTCATGCATTTATAGTCTTAATTTGATGATGATTTGACTCTGCAAGTCAAAGGATTTCTGGGAAATCTCTTCATTAAAGTAAGTCTACAGACGCCAGGAGACTCGTACAGAATATCGTTCTTTTAAACTTGGAGTTGTGGAATAAACCAAAAAACTTCACACAACTTCAAGAAATAGGAAACTAAATGCAGAACCTATGGATGATTGATGAAGTTACTGTAGTTATAGATCAAAGCAACGATCAGGGTTGCTCTTAAAGTTCAAAGCAGTTTCGCCATGAGTCAATCAGGCCTGTAGATGCAGCTGGATTAAGAATGTGATGGATAATGTAAAAGATCATTTCATTGCCTTGGTCTGCAGTTGCATCATCACACATTCTTTCCAAAGCAGTTCTTTTTAACAAAGTTTTGGGTTGAGACAATGGCATTAAAAGAGGAGATTATTGTATTTCCCTACTGCATTCACAAAAAAACCCCAAATATCAATCTGAAGTTTCTGGTGAAGAAAATTATTTTATGCACAAATCTAAGCAAGTTTTGCCTGAGTGTTTGTGGTAGCTTATGTTTTGTATCCCATTCCACAGGGTACTTCCATCCTGATAATGTAAAACCTCTTCTTTTTTTTCTGATTTCTAGACCTTAGTACCAAAAGTACCAGAGCATTTATTTGGTACCCAAGTCATACCAAAGGTAGACTCACATTGTTTAAAAGCATCTTTCACAAATGTGATTATCGCCTATTACTGCTCCGCAACAGCTCTGACAGGATAGTGTTGGCCCACAGTCAAAGGAAGCTTGAATGCTCCCAAATCTCCGATTTTCCCACGACCCTTATCTTTATTAGCTCATTATATTCAGCTCTGGCTGCACGTCTCCCGTATTTATGTGGGTAAGGAAGGAGAGACTGCCAATTAGCAAGTGCTTATCTGATGGCAGATAAAGAAATGCAACAGGAATCAAATAGAATAGGGAATTTGGTAGATGGAGCTGGATTTAAAGTGTTCCTCACCCATAGTGTATTGTAAACAGTTTTAATAGGCTGTAGAACCTAAAATGAGAGTAGAATTCCTACGACAAGCTCACTGACATTTTTTTAAGCTGTTGATCTCATTTGGCAAGGTGAAGGTATCTGTATCAAAAGGCAACAAAAGTAGTTATGCCCAATTAAAATCACAGAAATGGAATAATGTACCGTCTATTTAAGACTACCACATAGTAATCCTTTTTAGGGTTTTAGGGTTGACACAAGTTTAAAGTAGTTCATAAAAATAATATTCAACTAAAAAAAGTAAAGAAAAAAGTAAATCAATCTCCAACTAGGAAAAATTTGAATTAGCATATAAATATCTCCATACTCTATAAAAGGTAGAAAAAGTCTGTCCATGGACAGGAAGAGACAGCAATAATCACCGGGACCGCGACCGGACTGCTTCTGATGAGAAGAAGCCCCAGAGCCTTCATCATATACCTGCTGTGCTGCCGGTGGCCGGGTTCACACTCTTATTACCTAAGAGGAGGCCTCGGCAGCTGGCAGCCTTTCCAATTTATGAATCTCAATATCTATTGTTTTTGTGGATGTGACACAGGGCAGTCTGCTCCGTGGTGCTGGCAGACGATGGATGGGCTTTGGGTACAATAATTCAACCAGGCTTCTTTTCAAAGCCGTTTTCCCCCCATTTCAAGTTATTGGTAAAATTGGTACACAAAATGCCTTCCTCTGTCTTAATAAAACAGCCAGGGAAGGCCTTACTGGTCACATATTTTATTATCTTTCTGTGGAAAGAGTAGTTAGATGGGCCTTTTCCCTCATGAATGATAGTGTCATGGTTAACTCAGGATTGGATCAGCAGACTGCTCCTGTTTCCACATAATGGAGCTCAGGCACCACTTATCAACGTATTATGGACATATCAATAGTTTGGGTTTTGGCACAAACGAATGCAAGAAAATTTTACAAGAGACCATTTTTTAATTCAGTAGAGGACCATAAAATGAGTTGTTACAGCTAAAAGGTTTAGTATCCGAGTCCTCTATTCGTTCATTTAATTCATCCAGCAAAAGAGCCCCTTTTATAATAATCAATAAAGTGCAATAATTCTATTAATAAAAACTTTACTGCAAAGTCCTTTATCCCTCAAACAGAAAACACACACACATTAAAAGGTACAAAAATAAATTCTGCTGAATTTTAAATCCAATTGACTGTGAAAGATCTGGTGTCTCAGAGTTACCTCTCATTCATTCATTCATTCATCTTCTGGCTGATACGACTGAGCTAATCTTTAAAGATCTCAGTAATGCCTGGCTGACTGTGTAAAATGCAAAGGCTGATATTTTCTAGCAGAACCTGGTATCCAGCCAGTGCAGCAAACAGATGTTCAGTCTATTTCGACACCAAGACTGATGGCTAAAACCAGTCACACGTGTGAGAATGCATCAAGCGGCAACTCTCGGAGGTGCAGCACGGGGCTCGTCATGGTCGGAAGGGGGGGGAGGGGCTTTGCTGCATTTACAACACACAATATCTGTGTCAAGTGAACTTGACCTGGTTGAAGCGATCAACCAGCTCAGTTTAGTTATAAAAGGAGATAATGACTCATGCTTAATTACAACAGAGAGAAAATGTCATTATTCATGTCCAAGCCCAAATGTGTTACCAGAAGATTTAAACTTCTGGGTGAATAGGTCTATTTCTTTCCTAATAGGAGAAATATTTGTTTTATTGAAGAAAACAGAAAACTTTTTTTTGGGTTTCGGAAAACAACTTTCATCAGCAAATATTTATACTAATGCAATCCTGCGTGACCCCTCCAACTCTTTCAATTTCTGTTTTGAGTGTGTTTTTAATTATTTAGTCTCCCGTCTTGGCTGGGACCCATTTGCTCCTTTGCCAGAAACAACATTCTGGAAAATAGGGTAATGACACCAATGGCTACTGTGATGAATCACTCAATCTTGCCGTGCTGCGAGACAGCGAGGCCTTAATTACGTCAGGAGCAGAAACTGTTTTCTAGTTTGTGTGTGCGCGCATGTGAGTGTGAGTGTAAAGGTGAGTTTAAAACTAAAACGGACTATTTCTTTAACCTGAGATCACAGAGATAATCAGTTCGTGCATTATAGTCCATCATTTAGGCGTCTCCTCCACACAACTTACTGACTGCTGATGTGGGGACAAAACTAGGCGACTATAAAAGACATGATGATGTGTTAACTGATTGCATTCATACATTTACAAAGCTCAACTTTTCCATCGACGATCAACTGGTCCATTAGCTTCACTGCTCTGTTGGACAACAAGACTGTCTGCTAATTTAGCCTCTTTAATTGTTAGCTTTTTCAACACATCTCAAAACATGTCTAAAAAAAAAAATTCTAAAGTCCTATTTTATGAACCAGTTTTAAGTGCTCGTACAGAATTTTTTATAAATTACTTGCTAAACATTCCAATAAATAATTGTAAATGTAAAAAGTTTTAGGCAAATTAGGTCATTAAAATGTAATTTGGGAGCAGCTATATCTCCAGAATATTCCTGTAAGTTTGCATACTGTCTGTTAAATGCTAAGCTGAATCACAGCGATCCTCAGACAGCTTCCACCGCCCTCTACTTCCAAACCAGTGGAAGGTTCGGTCCTTGCTTATTTCCACTGAAGAGCCCTCCAGAATGAAATGGACTTGTCTCAAAAACTGGTGTAAATCCAATCTTTAAACTGGTCTTTTCTCATTGATGTGATATTGTACTGTTGGATTTTGTCACTCATTAAAAGAAAAGACATGAGAATGATGGCTTGAACACTTTCATTGTTTTATCCGCAGAGCCACACTCCTTATAGTGGCTGTAATGTAATCCGTGCACTTTGTTCAGTGGCATTGAAGGAGTTTTCTGTGCCTCTGGCATCAGTATATGAAGCCATCCCTTGAAGGCATCCTCCGAGGCATTGTAAAGAGATCATTACTTCCACCCAGCAGCATTGGGCACCGTGTCATGCAGTCAGCTGCATGAAATAACTTTTGAAAATTCTCCTCCACTGTGAGTGCTCTGAAAACATGCCCGGCTCTTCACACTACAAGCACAGACCGCAATAGTCGCTGAACTCTCCTCATCTATTAGGAAACGGCAGGCGTTTCTAAGCAAAACCGAAGCCAGTCAAGCAGTGTTTAAGGTTATGTGAGGTACTTTTCCTGCTACTTAATCCTCAGCTTTCAAAGAAGGCTTTAAAAAATGCATTTTATCCAGGACACAAAATACCAGAGCAAAGCTGAATACATCATCAAGGTGCTTTAAACTAAAAGGAGGGCCCTGACTCACTGAATTATACACTTTTGTTTAAACAAACTGGTGGAAAAACAAAGTCAGGGAGTTGCAGACGCGCTAAAAACTGTACCCAGTGGTTGCAATTTGATATGAACAACCTAGATCTTCTCACCGGAGAGGAGGATGACCGCGGTAAAGGCTAAAACGAGACCCCCGAGTTTGCCTCTTTAGAGCCGTCAGGAGGGTGGTCAACTGGGGGCCCCTTCGTTCAGCTGCACGGCTCACATCGATTACAGGAGGTCAGGTTACTAATGAGGAAAGGTCAGACCCTTCTCCATCTGTCTCTGTCGTCCTGGCCCCGCTTTCGTTCCCGTTCATTTCTATTCCTCACGGCACCTTCCTCATTGTCTGGCGGGCAGCGGGATCTGCCGCGAGAGGAGGACGCGTCAATGTTATCAGCATGCAACAGATGACAGCTTGGAGGGAACCAGGAATTTCAGCTTTTGCCCCAGTGGCTAATTACCCAAACTCGTCATTGGGTGAACCTCTTCTTGTCACGTTGCAAAACAAACCACCCAGCTACAGGCAGCTCATTTGCAAAAAAGCACATGTTTGCAGAGTCTCTACCGTCCTGATAGATTCTATACCTACAAAAAAGCTTTACCGTTAATCTTCCAATATCTAATAAGTAAACTAATATGTAACCTAAAACTTGCCACAAACGCACATTTTAATTACTCACATTATTAGACCATATGTGTCAGAATTTTAGAGCTAAAACTTCTGGAATCTCGTGCAAGACGTTTATCATACTTAAAAAGCAAGCGGAAAGAGCGCCTCTCATCCACGGAGCCTTTTTTCCTCCAGCTGCTCTCAGCCGCCACAGTTATTTAATTGGACAAAGACGTATGGAAAGAAGGAACCTGCCACCGGTTTTATCTTGAGATTTTTGTTCTTAATGAACATTGGCTGCACCTGCTTTCCCAGAAAAGCAAATTAAGAAGAACAACATACATTATTCAGCCATAATGAACACCGGCTGGTCAAACGCAGGTAAAATAAGAAAACACGGAGCCAAAAACAAATTAGTTTCTGGGCTTCAGTCTCGGTTGATGCTAAACTTCTCTTCCTTACCACGGTTAAACTGGCAGAAGCAGATGAAATGAATTGTTTTTTTACTCCACACAGAGAAAGATTCTCTGCTGGTTTTAGTTTCGGTGGAGTGACCGAATCAGGACCAGTTTGGAAACGTCTGGAGGTAAAAATCACCTTTAACGCTGCCATAACAACATGCTGCAGTTAACGACTCCAGTTTCAGGAGCTGAATCTGGTAGTTTAAAACCGGACCATCATCAGCCACGGCTTGGTTCTGATATCTAAATCACCGCAGATGACCCCAACGCAGGTGCGCTCCAAAGATCAGAGAGCGAGTACAAGTTGGCAGAAACCTGATTCTTTTATTCATGTTCAGACAAAGAAAATCCACCAGAAGGGGAATTCCAGACAAGAAAGCAGATGCTGGGCAGACCAGATGACCGTCAGAACAGCTTTGGGGCTCTGGTCTCCCAACAAGAACCCACAGAACCAATCTTGGACTCCAGCCGCCCTGATCTGTAAATCAGTCAAATCAAGCTGCGTTCACAAGAATAAATCGCCTCTGCTTCAGCATTCGCACACATCAGCTCAAATAATTTAGGATTACAAGTCGCTTAATCTTCACACAGCAGCAGGAAACCCAACTGTCACACTTGAGCTGAAAAACATTTACCACACAGACGACTTTAATTCCACCAGCCTGTGTGTATTGTGACAAAATTAATCAAGGATTTGTAATAAGAGCATTCTTTTAACTCCTCTGTTCTGCCCGTCACAATTAGCCCCGAAAATAAATCAGCCTCGCGTGATCACTGGTAGTGTCATAGTGAAATACACACAATTTACACATCAGTTCAACTCCAGAACAACCCCAGTCATGTATGATCATCTTTTCTCATTATGTTCAGAGCTGGAAGCGTTCTACTGGTGAAAGCGCTAACACAGTTCTGCTCTAAAAGCATTTTCCTTCTGAACGTCTGAGGGTGCAGTAAAAAAAACAGTAGCTGAAGTGGCTGTTTGAAAAATAAAATGGAATTTGACAAACTATTTGGCTATAGAAGGTGTTTTGAGAGGTATTTCAGCAGGGTTCAATCAGAGCCACCTGAACATGATCAACAACCTCCAGCACGTCTGCAGGCAAGGCTAATGTCAAACCTGCAACACTTCTGATGGAAAACAGAGGCAAATGCACTTCAGAATGCCAAGGGTCCTTCTGCATATCTCCACATTCACGTCGCGTTCGCCTCGGAGTGCATAATAAGCTTTTCAAGACTTCCTGAACGACCAAACAGACAATTACCTGCAAGGATCTCGAGGATCCATGTTCCAGGTGGCCTACCAGAGCCTCCGCTGCTAAAAACAACGCTTGAGTCTAACCTTTGAGCTGTGATGGCTCAAATCGGGCTTGGCCGCGTGAAATCAGCTGCCCAGATGTTGCTGGCTGAGAATAGCTCAAGTGGATGCTCGCCGACGGCGCTCAGGTACGAGGGGAGCGGGAGAACACCCACAGGAGGAGGCCGCAGACGCGCGAATCAGCGGTTTCTGATTCCAGCAGTGATTGCAGCTCTGCATGGCTGGCTTCTGATGTGGGGAGACCGGAGAGCTTTCAGGGCGTTTGCTAGGAAAGATGACATCTCCATCAACTCAAACGCCGTGTGTGTGTTCGCATCAATAAAAATCAGGGAAACCAAGGTAGACAATGCACTGGCGACAACAGACACCTAAAAATGACTCTAGAAACAACAGAGGGCCAGTTTAAGATCCTGACTACGGAGAGCTGAGAGGGACAAACCACTGCTATTTTTTTTCAAAAGCCTGAATGTTACACATACACACATACACACACACACATCAAAACACATACACTCCGCTGCCCTCTTCCACATCTAGAATCATTTATCTGGGAAAACATGCGGTAGCTGCGTAAATCAGGACGCTGCGTCACAGATTTGAGACATTCATGACTCTAAAATGGCCCCTGAGCTGATCGAAGCTCTGACCTTCGGCCTTCCAGTCCAGTATTTATCCATTTTGGACAGTGTGTTCACAACAAAATCAACCTCAATCCCTCCTCAACAATAAACAAATAAACAACTTTACCATAGACAGCTTCATACCTTTTGATGCAATTATGGGTGATTTAAATGCGTGGATGACGAGAACATGGCAGAATTTGGCCCTTAAAACCACAGCAAAGGGAAACCAAGAAGGGCCTGATATTTTAGAGCAATTAGGAACCAGCAGAACTCGGAAAAGCTGCAGAAAGGCCAGTGCCGCATTTCAAATGTGCTGAGACAACACGAACAACCCCGCACCAGCAGTCAGCGCCGCTGGAGCGGCCGTGTTTACACCATCCACGGCAGCAAACACGCACAGATGCGCCAGGACGCACCTGCCAAACACCGAGCAGGTCGGCCCCCGTTGCGCAAACACGGGCCCGCAAAAACCCAGCAAATGGAAAGAAGGAGAGCAGAATTCTTAGCTTTGCAGGAGCCACGCCGGTCCCGGGTCCCTGGGGCCAAAGGTCGCCATCCGGAGACGCTGGAGCGAAAAAGACGCACGAAGTCCGGAGGCGTCGGCGACGACGGTTTCACTTCCCCAAGAGGATTGTTATAAAGTCAGAACCAGGAATGATTGAAGGCGAAGTCTTGGTGTTTTATCGGGAGCTCGGACGCGAGTACCCGACACGCGCCGTTTAAATACGCGCAGGTGTTAACGGCGGAACCTGATTGGCTGTTCCGGAGGCGGCGACCTGGACAGGTGAGTCAAGACTTTAAAGGGGCAGGCTGCCAATAAAAGTCACTTATACGTTTCTTCGTGTTTTAATAAAGCTGATCTGCTAAAAAAGGATTTTGGTTCAGTCTACTGTGTTTTTTTTTCTTTACAAATGTTTTCTTTCTGTCGCTTTGACCCAAACATTGATTTATCTGCAACCAGCTGCAAATTGTCTTGGCTTTTAGCAGTTTTAGAGAATCCTCAGACCCCTCCAAAGACCCCCTCTTACTGGCTCAAAAGGTTTGTTTGTCTGCAGTATTTGTGGAATAAAGCCCGAAATCAGCGATGTTCTGCAACATTGGGTGTTACCAAAATATAATAAAATCACCACGGTAACGCTTTAAAGCTTAAAATATTTGATTATCAGGAATGCGCTGGCATTTGCTGTTTAAAAAATATTGATTCCACTAATAAATGTGATGAAAAAGAACATCAACCGGCCATGGTCCAATGAGGCTGATCCCACCTGAGGTCAGGTGACTTTTACCAACTAGTTCTCCATCATCCAGCTGGTTGTTTGATCGGTAGTTGAACTGTTTTTTGTGGTTATACAAGTAGGGACTGTTTTTTTCACCGTGTGATGCCGCAGCAGAGGCAGCAGATGAGAAGTCTGCAGCTCTCGGCCCACAGAGGAGGTGGGAGATGTTGCTTAAGATGAAGTTCACCTCACTCCTCACCCCCCCTCTGATGCTGCCTCCAGGCTGTCCAGAGCTTTCTGACGCCGGTTTGTTTACCCGGCCTGCCTCCCCCGCTGCCTCTGCAGCGCACCACTGCGCGGCGTGCTGCAGAGCAGTCCTGGAGAATGTCAGTCAAGTTAAAGACGGAAATGCTACATGCTAAATGCTATGTTTAACAACAACGTAGCGCAGGTTCCCATGGGCTCCAAACCATGATTTGTCCAAACTAATCTAAAGGAGCATAAATATAGAAACTAGAAACTTGCCCTGTCACTTTACACTACTCAGTCAGCCTTTTTTTTAAACTTGCGCACATTACCTTGATGAAGATATAAATAGTGACAGGCTCTGTCACGTCCAGCCAGTCCTGGTGAATTATTGAGCATCATGCACAGGAGGCTTTTCAAGTTTAAAATTGGTCGCACAAGGAGAATTTGGCTCACCTCACCCCTGCACGATTGCACGATTAATATTGATCACGCGGAACCTTTAAATGTCATTACAGAATAAATCAACATGGCGGGGATCAAGCCTGATCCGGCCCCAGTCTTTGTTGGCCTTTGACAAAGAAATAGTGACACAAAGGCGTCGTGATGCTCTGTCATTTTCTACTGGACAAAAGGCTGACTCCGGATTCAGATGAGGTCTTTTCTAAAGTGGGTTGTGTGTGTCTCCATTGGTATTTGTTAAATTGATCTTATGTGAATGGCTTTATAATCCTGCTTATCACATCAGCTTGTCCCCGGCCCACTGTGCTGCTCCTCAAAGGAGCAGTCAGATAATCAGGCGGTAATGAAACCTGGCTGCGCCGGGCTGTGTTGTCCGCAGAGGGGAGCAGAAATAGCAGCAGAAATAATCTTAGCTTGACGTCGCGCCTCAGATTAGGGCGGACAGTCGCTCCTAAAAGCAGCCACAGCCGGAACTCGACAGCGCGCCTCCGCCCGGACCCCGTTCTCTCTCCAAGCACTCGCAGACATGAAAGAGGCTTCTGAAGTTGTTCGACCTGCGAGTTTACCTTTTGTTCTTCTCAAAATACGCTCTCGTGTTCAGCCAGTCCTGAATTTTTAAACCTTTCAGTACAACACCCTAAAAAAAAAGGGCCTCTGCTGTCAGTCGTCCTCTTTAATTTTCTTATGTTTTTGATCTATATTTGCAATCTGTGAAAAAAAAATAAAGGATTTATCTAAAATAGCATCTCCATTAAGCCCCTGGCATTTTATAGTACAACAATAAAATATGTGTTAAAGAAAATTTTGGTCAAAAATGTAAAGGACACAGCCATAAAACCAGTGCTTAAGTGCAAATGTAATGGAAAATTGCAATGTAATGTTGGAATATTTTTATATGCTCTTAAATTATTGTTTTCTTCCGAATTGTGGATGGACGCTGCTTCATTCAAAGGCAGAGTTGCCTTCCTGCTCTTTGTTCTAGTGTTGTGTGCAGCTGATTGCGGAGACTCGCAGAGGTCAGAAAGGTCAAAAGGCTCCAGCAGCGTTAGCTAGCTGCACCGTTCCAGGGTTCTGGCTCCTCAGCTCCCTGACTGCTGTCTGCACGACCCTGTCGCCACGGCAGCCAACGGCCGCTGAGCGGCGAAGGGTCAAACGAGTCTTGAGATGGGGAAGAGATCCTCCAAACACATCCGGCTTTGATAGCCAATTACTTTGTCGCGAGGAGGTTAATGTCGGCTCGTAGCGCTGATGATCGCCGGGGCAGCTGAATAATACAGGAGGGCAGCCTGAGGGAGGAACTATGAGCACTTCCGATGCTTCCGCTGGTTGACACGATGCTCAGCGACAGGATGAAACCGACACTGCTGAGGAATCTGTGGGTAGGTTTGTGTAACACAACCCAGCCAGCAGCTCCTGGAAACCTGACTGATGGATCGGCGCTAGAAAATACTAAAAAGGTGACTTTTTGTCTTTCTGGAGCCAACTAAATCGAAATCTTTGAAACAAATCCAGCGGAACGGCTGCGAGGTACCTGCAGTTTAGAATAAATATTACGGTTTTTTTTAACCTACTTCAATAGTGTGTTTGCTCCAGCAAACAAAATGAGATTTTTTTGACGTCCACAAAGTCATTGTAGCTTTTTTTGTAGCTCATTTCCATCAGGGCCACTCTAGGGTTATTCATTTAGTAATAACAACCTTTTTATGACCTTTGCTGGTTCCACCATTCCCCCTGAGAACGCTGCAAACGAGTGGAACATAATCACTCACATGGAAGACAAAGGCTCAGAAATGTGCAATATAAACACCACATCAAGAGAAAATATTACCGGGACTTTTTTCCTCATAAAAAAACCCATTGAAAACTTTTTTCCCCACAATTTGCCCCCTTCACAGAGAGAATCTGATGTAAATGTCACTTTGGCTTATATGGAGGGTGATAAGAAAAGTCTCCGCTCACACTCGGCAGTAACTCCCCAGGAGAGGATTAACGGATCTTTAATGATCAGCACGGTCGTCATTAACAGATTTACGTTTGGCATTTACAACACTGATCCCTGATTACCACTGTTTTATTCATGTCCGAAGCCATGCTAAGGAAAATTTACATGGCCCTGCAGACCCCGGCCAATAAAACTTCACTGCTCGGGACTTAATAATGGACTCCTGAAACCATTTTTTGAAATATCACTCTCTGCTAGGTGGAGACCTTTTAATCACATGCTAAAACACTCGAGCAATCGAAGCAAAGGTCAAGTTTCTCATTCTCTAACTGGCTTATTGTGACTCAGCCTTCACCGGTGAATTGATGGGCGCCGGTTTCCCTAAAAGAACCGTTTGAATTCACAGCATCTCGCTGCATCGCTCTGAGCTATATTACCAGCTTGGATCGCGATCAAATGAGATCTTTCGGGGTCATTGAAAAAGAAATAGAATGCAGCGTGAGAAGGCACACCAGAGAGTGAGCCACTTATTGAATTTCATGCTTCCGCCATGTTTTTGAGTCATAAAAAGTTTCCATTGCGTTTAGCTTTTGGCTGGGTTCGAAGCTTCCGTGCACAGATGCGAACCTGCGTGCACGCAAATCTGCCAACATTTAGGACCTAAAATCCGACCAATTTGTAATCCAGAAGAATATTTATATTTCATTTTAAAGTAGAAGCAACATTCTAACATTTCAGAACTCGAAATTGGCTTAGCAGTCCAAATGTTAAAGATGGAATAGTGCGTGAACAATCAGATAAACAGTAATCGGAACCAAGTTTCTTTCTTTCTTTCTTTCTTTCTTTTTTTGCTGATCTGCAATCACACTTTCTGGGTGCTGATCCTGTGATCCAGGCTGAATCCCCCTTCTAAACTCACCTGGATTTTACCGCACCTAATGACTCCAGAAAGCACCTGAGCGGAAGGACTTTATACAATACATCTCAATTCCTTGACAGCTGTTAAGTGTCTGCTCCGGCCTGGAGTCCTGACACATCCATTCCCATCAACTTGTGCAAAGCCGCCTTCATCCAATTTACCATGACTGAACTCCAGACAGGCCTATAATATGACCCACATCTCCTCTATTGAACACGGTCATCAACTTTGCGCCTGAGCTTCACTTGCCCAAACAGGCAGCTATCTACAGAGGAGCACTGGCTGCCTGGTAACGCTTGATAAGGCCTCGTTGCCCTGGGAAAAACCGGACGGTCCCGTCCGAAGGCTTTCCAGGGCCAACAGTGCCCCCTTGTGGCCCACAGGGCGCATCACAACAGCGCCGTTGAGAGTCCAGGTTTACTTTGGGATCCTTTTTTCCTCCTATTTTCATGCAACTGCGTCGTTTGG
The DNA here is from genome assembly GCA_000180735.1 of Tetraodon nigroviridis. Classification (NCBI taxonomy): domain Eukaryota; kingdom Metazoa; phylum Chordata; class Actinopteri; order Tetraodontiformes; family Tetraodontidae; genus Tetraodon; species Tetraodon nigroviridis. The sequence goes on along the minus strand of CAAE01014744.1, from coordinate 1,109,721 downwards.
AGTCATTTCTGATCGTTTTTTTCGGCTACACATCTTTCCCAGTGTCTGTCACAGTTATCAGTTGAACGCAGGCGAGAGAAATTAGAACGTTTCTTTGGTATATGATAGACTCGGCACACTTTATCACAAGAAAACATGTTTGTGTTACAGGAGCGGTTTATTCTGGGTGACAGCTGGGAAAACAATGTCGATTTATGGGTCTCTTTGTGAAACTATGTCTCAAAGAGGCAGAGTTTAATGCTTTTCAGCAAATTAGAAATGAAATCCTCAATTTTAGTGAAATATTGATAGACGAAAGCGTGGCTGAAACTCAGAAATAGAATGTGTGCCCCCTGGTGGCAGGATCCGTTAGTGGAATTTAAAAAATGATGACGGATAAAGATTTCCTCAAACATGTATTTGATGCATACATAAATAAATTATTTCTTGTCAGTACAACACTTATTAAATTAGGGAAATTAGGTAAAAATCTGTAATCTAAAAAACGCCCGAGTCGGTCATGAGCGTCGAACAGACAACGGCGCCCTCTAGCGGCCGAACGGACGAACTGCGTCCACATTTACGTTGCAGGATAACCCGTAACTTTATATTTAATTAATATTATGTTGATTATTGTTAGTTTATTATTAATGTTGTGCAAACATGCAACACGTTATTAAAAAAGTATATATAATATAATGAAGGAAAAAAAAACTAAAATCCAGAGATCAATTCTTTATGCAGTATTTATTGATTCCCAGCTTCATATAAATTGGATGTTGAGGCATAAACATAGTACATTTGAACAAAAATATAACCAATATTTACAATTGTTGTATTAAAAATACAAAAACAACCGATACATACTCCACCAATTGTCTTTTTAAAAGACATACAGGTTAAAGTAGTACAAGAAAAAAAAAATGAAGAAAAGGGTCATCACCAGCTAAATGTACACTTCTCACCGACATCACACATCAAATGGAGTAGCAGTTCTACCTACTACACTTATCTTTACGCTTGTACATTTTTGTGCAACATTGTTTTCTGAAATAGGCCTGAGCCCACTAAATATGCACATTATCTTCAGAGTTGAATGAAAACTGAATGATTCATGTCACCACTGTATTACAAACAAATTATTAACAATCTATCTGCAGCCATTACAAAAAGTACAATAACAAAAGATCCAGGAAATCGTTCGTGTATAATCCCAGAACACTGTGGAAAACACTGCACTCATTTATCTTTTTTACCAGTCTGTAGTTTTCATGACCGATCAATGTGATCGGTGTGACTCAGTGACAGAAGAAAACAACAAACAAAATGGACTTTTGTTCTGATTGGCAGCCTGGGATATTTTCTTCATGTGGGAGTAAAACCAGAACAGATTCTTCAGTCGTGCCCGGATCCGGGCGCAGCGTTAGCGGTTTAGGTTCAGCGTCTGCTGAGCTGTAACAGAGGACGATCTGAGGACCGATCTAGGAACACAACAGCAGAGGGAGGAGAGGAGAGGAGGGAGGAGCGCGGCAACACCCAACGACACAGGAAGAAAAAAACCAAGAAAAAAGCGACAGAAATGTTCCGTTTCATCTTGTACTGAGTCTTAACTCGTTTTTTAGGGAAGGATCCTGGATAAGGCATTTTCACTCCACTATTGCTTGATTCCAAACTGCTCTTGAAATGAGTGATTTGTGATGGACGACAAGCATGCAACCAAACATATGCAATCATGGCATCATAAGGCGCTTCGGACATTCACAAAAGGTGTCATGGTATGTTCAAGAAGCCGAATCTGGTTGTGTTGGTACAAGACTCTGTACAAGATCCTTCATGACAACAGTCGGCTGTGGGCTTACATGCATTTCTACACAGCTTCTGTAACGTGCCGCCGCCGCCGCCGCTGCTGCTGCAGCTGAGGACGATTCCCTCCGGTAAGCAAGTGCTGGCTCACAGCTTGTATATGAACTCAGAAATTCTCATCTGATTGCAACAGTTCCTCCTCAAAGGTCTGACATCCGCTGGACATCTTCTCTGCTGCAGCTGCACTTGTGATTTAGTTACTTCACGTGGCCCCAAAGTCCGGCGTGTCCGCTCGACCAGCTCTGTGCTTTTAGATTTCACCTGCAGGCCAGTTACACAACACTGTTCTGTCATTGTAACAGCTGGGAAGTGGATGATGGAGGCTTGGGAGCGACCGGACGGGCTCCAACGCTGAGATATCTTCACTCATACCCTGGTATCCAGGTTGAAATGTCTGCTGTAACATTGATAATTGTGCTAAAAGTGCTAGTTTTAAAAATCCATTTGTGGTTTTACATGGTACTGTGTGAGTGTGTGTGTGTGTTGGTTCCGTCTACTGGCCTCCAGGCTTTTGAACCAACCTGCGATGAGCTTTCACATGTAAAACTTGGGATAATACTGGATGTAAAGTTCCAACGTGGAGATGAGCTCACTGGGAGCCGTCTCCCTTCGGCCCCCAGAGTGCAATTAAAACCAAAAAAAAAAAAGAATCTAGTGGGAAGATGAGTCAAGGAGAAGCATCAGTTCCGTCCGTCTTCACTTTTTTGTTTTACAAGGTAGAAAATGAGAAAGTGCAGATGAATCTCAACACGACATGATGCTGTTGTGTTAAAAGTGTGTGTGTGTGGAGTTTTCTTCACTTGATGTGGGCCGTCTTCAGTTACCTGTGACGGCTGCTCGACGCCTCCCACCCTCCCGGCAACAGTCAGCTCTCTGCAGTCTTTTTTCTTTCTCCAAAAAGTGCCAGGCGTTCAGTTATCGTCTTTGACCTCTATCGCTTCTTCACAGTATTTTTCTTTTATTCCTTCTTTCTTTTTTTTGCATGCAGGGCCTTTCAACCCCTGATGATGCTTAAGGCGGGGGAGGGAGATGAGGAGGCAGGCACATACGTAACGGATGATAGATCCACCGGTTCCGTCTCTCCGTCAGTCCCGTTAAAACTCTGCGCGTCCAAAAATCTGGAGGACTTCAAGTTACTGCAAAAGGAACTCTCAGGGTGGCCCCTCAAACCGCAGACACCTGTTCATCATCTGTGGAAAAAGAGAAAGAAGTCGTGAGTGTCACTGTGCAGACCCCTAACCGGACCACCTCCCCCCCGCCAGAACCAAGAACCTCAGATCGGTTTCCGTTGTTTGGATCTGTGGATTTGTGGCTGCGTAAATTGTGGTCAGAAGCTGTCTGAAGCTTTTACTTTTCAGATTAGATTAGGCTGAAAACGGAAAACTTTTTTTTAATACAAAAAAAAAAGCTTAGCGTAAATGCGCAGCATAATAAAATGCTAAAATAATGAGACGTCATGAATCCTTTCAATCATGCTGTGGATGGTTTGGGAATCGGAACATTTCCCCATGATCAAACCATTAAAATAGGAAACAGAAGTGCTTGTTGCAGTTTTGCTGTGACAGTGATGCAGAATCCTCGCCACGCGTGCGCCAGTGAGGGTGGATGGGGGGTGGGGGGTGGGGCGAGTGGAGCCGGTGCCTGCTGATAGATGCTGTTCAGCGCGGAGAGCGGAGAGAAGAGCGGGGTGTGTGGCGGTGTGCTTCCGGTCTGCCCACTATGACTCATGCAGGAGGACAGACTGGGTGAAAGGCTGAGGGTCCCACTCGAAACCAACAACTCCCAGCTCAGAAATACCAAAAACTGCTCGGTATTTGTGATTGAGAACTGTTAACTGGAGCGGGACACGATCCTAAAAAAACATCTGGAGAGAGATCTGGGAAGAAATGTTCTCAGGCCAAGTGTTCCTCATGACATGCAGGATCATGGCAGTGAAGGAGGGAAGGGGGACCTAAAAAAATGACTTTTACCTGCCTGAGAGAGAGAGAGAGAGAGGCCCTGCCTGTACACCGCTGTACACACACTCTGTCATGGTCTGGGGCTCCCTGCTGTGTGCTGAGCCTTCCTCAGAGCCACTACTTTGGAAGACGCGGACTCACCCTCCTCTTCCTCCTCGCCCTCTTGGTCCTCGGCTGGTGAGCGTGTGCGTTGAAGCCGCTGGTGGGCCTTGTGGGAATCTGGGGACTGTGTGACCATACGTGAGCGCTGCAGGGCGGTGGTGTAGTCTGGCGGCCGGCGGCCCGTGTGGGTCGCCGTGGACGCGGGGACGGTGGAGGCATGTTGGTGCCCGTCGCCCAGGTCAGAGATGGACAGGGCGGTGTAGCCAGGGGCCCTTGGGCGATGCTCGCGGTAGCGGCTCTCTTTCCGTGCTGAGAGAAGAACGAATTCAAAAGACAAGATTCGGAGATGAAGAGTTTGAAACTCCCAAATAAAAAGAGCATGTTAATGAAACTGGTCATCATAGCTAGTCTGTAAGCAATCTTGAATAATTTACTGGACAAAAATGCTGCCAATAAAAGAACTCATTAACAATCAGCAGCAGAACTCTGCAATCCTTCACTCACAAAGAAGGCCTTTACCGCCAGCGGTGATGGGGGACGGGGAGGGCCGGCCCAGCTGCTTGGCCTCCTCTGACCCAGTGGATGTGATGCTACTTGTCTCCGGGTCAGCATTGATATCTTTTCCCCCTCTCCTCTTAATGGTCCCAGTATCACCCTCGGAGTCTTCTCCCCAGTAGGCAGCTGAGGATGAGGAGGAGCTGGCCGATGCCCAACTCCCCCGGGCCTGGGCCGCCCAGAGAGCAGCAGACCCCCCCAGTAAGGAGTCCGGTCCTCCGGGAGGGAGCCCACCGATGCCACCTCCGCCCCCACCAAAGGCCAGGGTCTCCCAGCTGCGACCCTGCTGCATGGTCTGGATGTTGTCGTGGGACCCAGACGAGCAGGACGTCCAGGAGCCGCGCCCGCTGTCTGCGGCGTCGAGGGAAACGCGGTCTCCCTGATCCTGAGTCAGCTCCTCTGAACTGGGAGAGGAGAGAACTGTGGGGCAGCCGGTGTAAATGCCCCGACAGTCCTGCATGGAGGAGTATGACCTACGGGCGACGAAAGTAAACTTTTACCATCCAATAAAAATGAGAAAACAATTCACCCCACACATGTGTGATCCACCAATGTATGTGACTGATGTATTCAAAGGTCATGGCCATACATTTGATGGAGTCAACTCAAGCAGTTTCCTGTGCTCTTACCCCAGACTGTACTGGTCAGGATCGGTGGTGGCTCTTCGCTCCAGCCGTGAGCCACCGGAGTGACGGAGTCGCCTCTCGTCCTGAACCATGTCAAAAGAGGAGTTACTGACAAGGCTGGAGCGGGAGGAGATCTCGCTGTGACCCGAGTCGGAGTTAGCATCTCCCATTCTGGTGTAACCTAGCACACAGAGGGGTGGAAAAAAAAACAAAACAAAATAAACAACATTGCAAATGGTGAGAATTCCTATGCTGCTTGCCCACAATTCTGGCTAAACTGGTTTTACAATGATGATCAGATTACACAAAATATACTGTTCAGCCGCTTAAGTTGTGACTAATTGTCAAACTGTTTTAGTAATTATATATTTATATTTAAAATGACACAAAATGTGCAATGGGGATTTGCAACCACCAGGTGGCGTCTGTGACACAACCAGCTAATGTGGAGAAGAAGAGAGGCTGGGAATGGAAGGAGGGAAGGAGGGAGGATTATTGGCTTACCCTTCTTAGGGGAGCTCTGAGGGGAGGTGGGTGGGGAGGAGAGCTGAGAGGAGGCGTTGGACATGGTGTCCTCTGGCTGCCTGCGGTGCCTTTCATTCCCCTCCTCCGACAGAGACAGAATCTTCTTCAGCGACTGAGGAGAGCTGGTGCCTGTGGATGTGTAGCAGATGAACAAGCATGAGGAACACAGCTAACCCCGAAGGAAAGAGCGGAGCCCAAACTGGCATTGTTGGTTTTTTGATTTCTCTCAGACGTTTAAGAAACCATGACTACCGCTAGGTGGCAGCAGTGTCAACAAACTGGCTGCGAAACTCTATTGTCTAAAAAAACGGGAAGATTGCTAAAAACAAAAGAACAACCGCAATAAATTTGCAATATATACCTTTTAAATAGAGTATTTCTCCTGCGTATTTCAAACTAAACCAAAACTGGTAAACACAATTAATCACAAGCAAATTTTAATGATCAAAAAGGTCTTTTTCCATACCAAAAGGTGGCAGATCTTTAACTGGGACTTTCTTCCTAGATGGGTAAAGAGCCACAGCAGGAACCTGGAGAGCCTGGTTTCCTTTGGCCAGCTGACCCCTCTGCTGGCTGGCAGCTCTTGATACAACAGGTGAAGTGTCCGGTCTTTTCCCACCAGCGTTCTTGGGCACTGTTAGAGGTTGGGAAATGTACTTTTATTTCTTTAAAGTTATGAGTGAAAACCAAATGAAGTTAATATGAGCATCAGATTAATGCACCAAAATATTTTAGAAAGCAATGAAGTTATTTTAAAAATTACTACAGCAATCACACCATTTTAGTTAGGTATTGTGTCTAAATGAAACGTGCACTTAAGCAAATCTGAAGGTTTAACTTTTAATCGTTTCTGTTGCAAACTCACATGTGCTGATGGAAGGTTCGCACTGAAGGGAGAGTGTCTGCAGACTGTCTTCATTAGTCTCCAGGCTGAGCTTAGACAGGTACTGCTTGACCTTCCTGGCCATCTGAGCATCCTCGTAAAGCTTTTTAGCATTCAGGAAGGAGCTGCGGCGCACTCGCTTCTTGTGCCCTCCTGTCTGGGTGACGTCCAGCACCGCTGCATTGGCACTGCCTTGGCTCAGAGAACTGTTTACACATCCAGCCGCACGCACAACACCAACAGGAGCAGGAGCAGATACGCGGACACGGACGCAGGACAGACGAGAACAAAACAAAGCAAAAACAAGGCATTAAAATAGGATTAGTGGTAGTTTAATTGTACGACTACAAGGCTACACAGAGAGGTATGCAACTTTCACATGCAAAATGCTCCTTTAAGCATTTCTGGTAACTTGAAAACATTCCAAGCATTCCAGACAGTGGGGGGGGGGGTTGGTGGCCGAGGGATGATTGTTAAAACAACAGGGAGAAACAAAGAGGGAATTCTACAAAAGTAGCATGAACATAGTTTACATTTCTGTGGTCAGACCTGGAAGTAGACGTATTTAACACTTTACACAAGATGTCAGTAAAACAAAGGGCTTAAAAATGACTCACTGACAAGTCATGTTTGCTCTTTTCATAGAAAGGCATTTCCTTCGGAATTTACAACCGTTTCTGTCAGTTACAGTTATAGCTTATTTTGTTATAGTTTAATATTTCAAACGCTTTTATATTGCAAGGATGCAAAATGCAAGATTATTATTATTATAAATATAAATGAACTTTCTTAAGAATGGACATACAATTCTACAATTTTCCACACTAACAATGGGCTCGATGTTTCCATTTAATACTCAAAATAAACGCTTATTGACACATTATGTCCCATGTGACCACAAGAATGTAATAATAGAAGTAATATTTGTAGACTCTCTGATCTTTTGAAGGCTACAAAAATAAACCTCAAACTGACCAGAGCAGCATGTGTACTGCAAAACTCTGAAAGGTCACATTTGCTTTCGTTAAAACTAGAATTTAGTTGAACAATATATATGAATTGTATGTTTACAGTGTATTACAGAATGTTAAATAATCTATAGTACTATACTGTTAGCAAGAGTGACCTTTCTTTCATTTGATAGCTTTTAGTTAGGGTCAAGGAGTGTTAGAGGGCAGATTTAATTCAAACGTCTTGACAAAGATGAGGCAGAAGTAGCAGAAAACAGGCTCTGGATGAGGGAGGGCTCTAGGTTATACAATCAGCAGACTTACCCTAAACTTCTCCATTTCTTCTTCCTAAAGGGTGGGCACCACGAACAGAGAAGCATAAAGGGAAGGGATGGACGGGTAGGGAGGGGAGAAAAAGAGACAAAGCTTAGGAAAAGAAAGACCACCAAGACCACAAAGAGGAAGCAATTTTACCAAAGACCCATGTGAAAAAGAGGGAAACAAATGGTAACACCAGTAGGAAGCGACATAATTTGACAAAGACACACTTTGATAGCAGTGCTGTGTGTGCACAACATATGGCAAAAATACGTAAAGCGGAAACAGCTGCCAGAGGGAACATTTGTCAGAAGAAGCAGCTGCAGGACACAAGCGTGACGCAGAGCCCTGGACTCAACCATTCCGAACTGGATAATGTCCACCCCGCCGACAGAGAAGCTGAAGATTCAATAATATTTAATGTCTTACCTGGTCCGGAACATGAGAGCCGGGTCCATATTGACGGAGGCCATTCGTCCAACATGGCGAATTTCTTTGGCGATCATCCTCAGCTTCTCAAAGTTAACCAGGCCATCCACTTTCGAGTCGTTTCCTGAGAAGCACAGAGGAAATAGGAAATGAAAAGTAATTCTTTTCACACTGCGCAGATGGTCAAATTAATGCAAAACAGAAAACACAGAAATCAATAAGGACAGGATGAGGGTGCGGTTCAAATCAGGACTGAGGCAGCAAGGAATTAGAAACTGTTTCTTTCGGCGATGCTTTGAGAACGCACATTCTCTGACTGTATGTATTCTATTGGTTTTTGTATAAATAGTGTTACATTTTCTTTTCAGTTGGTTTTGTGATTTTTATCCATTTGTGTCAGTTTGACTTATTGTTTTTTGTTTTTTTTTAATTGTTCATGTGTAGAAGTATTAGCTTATTTGTACTAGTTACTGATTCGCCTATAATGTTAAAATAACACATATACGGAATTTTCTAAATCTTACCTTCATGTAGGAAAGTGAGGTCCTTCTTGATAACAGGGAACAGGGGGATGATCGGAGGCTGGAGGTTTTGATTGTTAAGCACATTCCTGTACTTGGCCATATTTCTTGACGGGTCAAAAAGATCCTGAAGGTCTCCAAAGAGTTTCTCATACTTGCTGGGCAGCTTCTCCCATGTCCCCCTCAGTCTGGACACTGGAGCCAAGTTCAGGCCGCTGTGAACAAAAACAAGATGCATGAAAAAAAACCCCAAAAACCCAACATTTATTTAAACAACTGCAAAGACTAGTCAAAGTAGAGCAGAACAGTCAAACGTCCTGTATATACAGTATCCTCACCTGATGATGGCAAACATGGAGCTGAAGTTTTTGCACTCGCGACAGTGCAGAGCAATTTTGATGAAGTGTTTTACAGTCTTCATACGTTTCAGCTGGTTGGGCTCCCTCGTCACTTCTGTGGCCACCCAGAAGGTCTCGTGGTTGATGGCCTCCTCGAAACGCTTCAGGCTGCTCGAGCTCGACTTTGATCGCAGCTTAAACAGGTCGTCGATGTACTCTGTGGGCTCGATGGGCACAGAAAAGTTCGAAAGCTCTCATGGAGAGCGGCGTGGCTACCTCCACAGTGCTGAGGTGCAGCAAAGAAATCTGGCTTTCTCGCAAGAGATCCTGAGCATCCTCATCCGAACACAATGTCTCGGTCTCCATGTTGCTCTTTAGGTAGTATCTAAATGAAGAGGAGGGGAGGGAAATGATAGGAATTGAATGTAAAATAGCAGCAAAGCCAGTATTTTGAGTTTGCATCATTATATATCTGGATAAGCGAAGGAAAATGGATGGATGGATGGATATAAGCATAATTAATAATAACTACCGGCCACTCAGCTGAATCCTGTCCGCTAGTTTGGACAGTTGGTCTGGGAGCCGCCTCTGTTTGATGACGCCCTCTGGTGTGACGGAAACTTCACAAAGAGAGTAAGCATCTGCTGCTGCGGTCAGCGCAAACTCCCTGATCGCCTGAGCCACCACTTCTTTAGCAGTCGTATCCTTCCCAATCATGATGTAGCGAGACTGCTGATCTGCCTTGAAGACTCTTAAAACCTGGTCCGTCATATCTGGACAATCACAAACACATGAATAATTTGATCCTGCGTGGAAGATAATGCGTTCATTTAAACAAGTCTCAGCATTCCATTTCTGGAAAAGCACTTTCATATTATTATATGCTGGTTTATTTAAAAATGCACTTCTTTATATGGACTAACATCATTTATTTACTAAACACCCTTGTGTCTCTGTGAGATTTCAAAGGTCACGACTGTCAGCTTTACTGAATTATTGCTCATAAGTATGAAAAGTAGATTAGCCGTGTTTACATTATGTGAACAAACTCCAGTAAAGCAGCTGATTAATGACTTTAACACGAACAAAGACATGACTGTGTAAAGACAAGCGTCATCTCTCATGCTCATTCAGTATGACAGGAACAGAAAAAAACACGCACGAGGAAGCAGTTGATGAACTGGTGGAAGCATATATGCTCCTTCCACTGATGCTACACATATACA
>CAAE01014744.1:1077383-1099157 GCA_000180735.1 Tetraodon nigroviridis | reverse complement strand
ACGACGACAGGTTTCCACTGACAGGCAGGGGTTGTGGGATTTGTTTAGACTGCTTCATCCCCACAATGCTGTCATCCTGTGATTGGCCCACGCAAACATCACTATGGAAACAAAAGGCGTATTACAGAGGGGACACTGCAGTTCCGTCGATTCCCGACAGGGGGCAATAATATCGACAGTCTGAGTTTGGAGGCCATGCGTTAAAAGGTAATCCATACTGATAAAAGGACAAGGGTTATTACTTGTACGGTTTAGGAGGCAGGATGCTGGTGAGAGTCTTGTCGAATATCTTTTTCAGCTTGTTTCGTCCGCCCACTGTGTTGGTCTTTGCTTTCTTGCTGGCCTTCTCCAGGCCCATCACTTGCTCCACATCCACAGCCAGGTCAGGGATGGAATAGCGGCTGGCTTTCTTGATGTCTCCTATCTTCGGCAAATGGGGCGCGCTGTTCTTCCGATCATGTTCTTCCTCAGCATCTAAGTCGTGGTCGTGTTCCGGCCTGGTTAGCAGCTCTTTAAACACTAAAGGGAGGAGGCAACAGACAATCAGCATAACTAGTATTGAAATACACATAACCAAAAAACACAGAAATAATATTAAACAATAAAAATGTTGACCTCTTTTGTAAAGCTTCTTTAAAAAAAAAAAAAAAATTGCATGTGTTTTATTCAGTAACAACGCTTCTAAATTTTCATTTGCTATTATTTTATCTCAGAACAGAAACTCATCCAAGTTACAAAGAATGTAATAAACAATAGATTTAATTCTATATTAAAGAAATGGGTTTTTTTTTTGTTTTAAATCACTGGCCTTACCTAAAAGGTTTGTTTTCACAGTAATGGATAAGTGGGTGTTATTCTTCAGAATCTCATTAGCTTTGGTGAGTTGGACATTCTCAAAGTTCTGCCCATTGACTTCCAAGATCTGCAAGGAGATGACAAAAAATGATTCTTTATTTTGAATAGACTTTCATTCCATCTCAGGCTACATGCTTATTGAGGGATCTGCAGTCTCAATGAATGAGCAAATGTCACAAAAAACCTCTAATGACAAACTGTGGCTGAATGGTAATGATTCATGGAAGTCATATGCTTCTGCAAGGATACCGGTGTCTCCTCTATCATTTGGGCTAAAAGCTGCAGGAGGTATTTGGATTCAGGAGGATTTAAGTAGCATCCAGACTTTCTCAAAAAGGTTTCAAGGATTAGGAGGCTTTTCCGAAAGCTTTGCGGAGTGTGAAAAATTTTCAAGTTGTAGAAAAGCCAAGCAAAGGAAAGAGCAGCTACTAGCAATTTTAAATAGAAGGTAAAACACATTTTTTTTACACAGCAATAATAAACACAGAGATGAATGGTAACTGAAGGGGGTTTTCCTGTGAATTGTAATCAGATAAAGAGAGGATCTTACTTGATCTCCACGCTTAAGGCTGACTTCTGCGGCCTTGCTGCCTGGTTCCACAGCATCAATAAAGATAGGGAAACCTTTCTCCTGACCTCCAAGAAGGCTGAAGGCCAGTGGAGAGTCCCTGGCTGGCTTGGTTAGTGTCACCAGCCGTGGCTTAGCTTTAGCAGCACATGCTATATTTAACAGTCTGAGGTGCCCACACATTTTCTAGGAGGGAACACACAACAAATGTAAAAAAAAATGACATGCACACTATTAGCGTTTACCTGTGTTGCTGCTATTCACCTCTCTTTCCAGATTGTTTTCAAACTCTTCCAGAAAATGAGTCATGGCAGGGTCACCCTCAAAGTCGTTGAAGTGATTGTTTACCCACAGCAAGACTACCCGTGTAACCTGTAAGAGTTAAGGGGCAACATGAGCATAGTGGTTGATGTTTTAGTAGATCACGTTCCTGATAAAAGCAAATCACAGGTTTGTTGAACCAGAAATATGGACATGGGTGATTTTTAGAATTATTATCACATCCATCTTTTATTTTCTGGGAACAGCAGCCTAATTTTAATCAGTCTGTCTCACTGGTCACCGAGTGCGAGGGAGGAAAATGCAGCAGCCAGGTTGGGAGTTGATTGCAGGGCACACAAACTAATCATTCACTCGCTCAAATCAAGGAGCAATTTAAAGTCTCCAATCAAACTGCTCTGCTTGAGTTTAGATTGCGGGAGGAGAATGAAGTCCTGCACAAAGGCCATGCAGGTATGGGGAAAACACCCGAGTCTAGGATCTGAATCTTGCTATAAGGTGAATGCCATAACCAACGCATCTGCCTGAGCCCGTTTTCGCGGTACTGCTGCTTCAGCATACCTTGTCCCTGAGACTAGGGTCGTGGAACCACTCCAGGAGCTTCTTGCCCACGACCATGGGGCTGGAGAGGAAGGTCCTGTAGGTCAACAGGAAGTCCTCGATGTAGGTGGGATCCACCACGGAGTGCTCCTCCACCAGATGCATGGTGAGACGCTCTGCCGTGCCCTGTTCAAAACAGGTGATGAATCTGACTTGTACAATCTGACACACATAACATACATGTGCAAAGATCAAAAATGAGTCAAAATGTAGATTTTTGTTTTTTTACCTTGATGACAATGTGTCCTTTTCTGGTCCCTGTGCGATCCAGTTCCCGATGTTCTTTTACCATAACTATCTCTCCTTCTTCTTCCACCTTCTGCATGTTTTTCTCTACTTGGTTGAGGATACAGCAGTAGTCCTGCTGAGCTATACACACAAACTGGAAAAGATGAGAGAAAACAAAAAAGACTCAACAATTATTCTGCACGCTTCACTGTTCTGCAGAGCACGTTCTGCTTGTATTATGACTTTAAACCTTTTTTTTTTGTCTACCTAATATTTGAATAATTTTAAGACACGAAGAAAGTTGTTTGTGCTTCATTTGATTCTTTTTACAAGATGTAGATACATGTACCTGGCAATCATCCACTTTGGTCTTCATGACACCCTTCATGTACTCCTTTTCCATGGTTGGTGACACGCCAAAGCTGTTTCCCATACAGAGGATATCTGTCCGGCCCTCGGGGTATGTCACCTCCACTGAACCGTTGAGGATGACTGACCACGAGTCCAGCTGAAGTGAAAAACCAAAACAGCTTGATTCAGAAGTGAGAAATCTCATCCTTACTTTACCAAAATAATATTTCATCAGATCAAAACAGGTATACAGTAGGAGAAGTTTAGACATGGTCACAGTGTAAAAGTCAACTTAACCGTGTTTTAACAACATCATGGCTACAGGGGAGCAAACTGTCTTAACACAGTTTTTATTGGAGGAGGAATGACAAGCACCAACTCTAGCGGCCTTGTCATGAGGACAGTCTGAGGGACAGTTGAGAGTTAATAGAGCAGAAAAAAACCTAAATGGAAGACCAAAAACTCACTCAAGTAGAGCAGTGAAGCTAAAGTTTGCTTTCCTGAGAGACTGACACATAAATATAGACGCTCTCGCATACCTCCTCTCCATCATTCAGAACGATGGTGCCTGCGCGTTCAACCACTGCGAACACCATGACCGCGCAGAGTTCCCGTCGCACAGACATGGTCATGTTAGCAAACGCTGGCAGTTGATGCATGAATTCCAATAATTGCTCTGTGAGTGTGACAGAAGAGAGAGAAGTGGAAGAGAAGGAGGTTAAGGAGGCAAAAAAAAGGGAGCAAACAGACTTGAAACACACAAACACACACGGAAACGAAGGCAGCACTGTGCTTGGCAAGCCTGCATCACCCTCACTTCAAGCCACGGAGGCACGAGCTGAAGGCTGAGAAACAAGATGGATCATCACCACAGGGGAGAAACAACAGAGGAACAAATACAGAGGAACAAATAAAGAACAAATACAAAAATCAATCCCATCAATAGAAACTTTCGCAGCAGCCAAGAGTCGCTGCTGACAACCCATCCAATGAGCTCAGAATGAGTTTGGAAAAATAAATAACATTCGGTTCTCCATCAAATTCAGCTGTCAGAATTCAGAGTTATAAAAAAAGCAATAACACATATGTAATTAAAATGATTTTGGCTCTACTGCACACTCATTCCAGGACCGAGCCAGGGGTCTAACTCTGCTAACGTACTCTAGAACTACCTGTTGAGCCCACCCCTGAAAAGTCTGCCACAGTCTGGCAACCTGGCTGACCTGTGCCTGGCATAGCAACAATGTTGTGTGCGAGACTGGGGGAAGCATTAAAAGTTTGATGTGCTGAGAGAGGTGAGATGAGAGCGTGTGCCAAAGTGACCTAGAAAAGCTTCCCGGCTGAGGGAGGAAGTCCACCAGGAGGGGTTAGGGATGGGGGGAGTCTACCAGGAGGGCTAAGGGATGGGGGGAGGGTAGATGGGGTAGCTCTCCTGACATCCAAACACACTGGTCTACATCTGGAACACAACTCTTGGAAATTATTTTTTTTTGTTTATTTGGGGGTTCTTTTTGATCAAAATGACTCAAAAGGGTAAAGAAAGGCTTTTGATAAATTAAAAAAAAATCTGTACAAATTTTATGAAATGCAGCAGGGAGAGAACAATAGCTTTAGTGATTTGCACTGGATTTTTGGCAAATGAAAGCCTGTAAATTAAAACAATGTGCAGCAAAAAATACTAATTTAAAATGTTGCAAATCATAAGCTGCTCCTGAACGCAAGCCCAACTACAGCTAGGATGCTCACCAATGTCATCATCAGTTCTGTCCATGGGGTCTTTCTCCAGGCAGTCCCGCACGATGTCCCGACTCATGAGGGGGTCTGACGAGCGCTCAATGTCCTCCTCATCATCATCCTCCTCAGAGTCCACAGCGGTCTCCGGCAAGCCGCTCAGGTCCATGTCGCCTGGCTCGTTTTCTGTGGCCTGCAAAAAGGTGCAAATGTAGGTTATTTATCCTTATTTAAATCAAGAAGTGTGAACATTGGTGTCCCCATACAATGATGGCTCTTCTGCAAACTGCTGAGAAAATAATGAAATATAATGTCCAACAACAGAAGCTTTATACTCAAATTATTGTCCTCAGTTCAACCCAGAGCACCATTTGAAATGTAACAGCCCAAAGTACCTTCTGTAACAAACACATAATGATACAGTCATGGATAATGGAAAACATATATCCAAAAATCTAATTAAAGGCATCAGTTACAGTATGTTGCAGTTCCCATCATTATTCAAAATTAGAAAGACAGCCTTTGTAACAGACTCGACCCGTTTCAGGAAACAGAACAAAAGTATTTAGTGCATTACTACGACAGGCATCAAAACTGCACACAAAAAGCTGGCTATGCATAAAAACAAGCTCATTAACTTTCAACTTTTCTTTGCCCTCTCCCTTCAGCAAACCCTGCTGCTTGCTTCACAGCATACTCAGTTCTTTAAAAGCAGAAGAATAAAAACAACAAAAAAAAAGCTGTGGTGGAGCTGAAGAAATGAGGAGAAATAAGGAGCAAATGTGATGGGAGTGACAGCCATGGAGATCATCAGCCATCACCACAGAAAAGGATTCGAGGGGCCTGACTGCCTCGTTTACACCCCAACAAAACGAACATTTCTCAGGCACTAACAAAAAAGCAGCACAGAGACCAAGATCCAGCTATCCAGTACCAAAACAAGCCCTCTTACCCCAGTGGCCTCCAGCTTGTTTATAGAACGAGGAGAAAAATTTGCTTTTGCAAAATGCCGACAAAAACCCACCACCAGACGCATCTTCGCCTTCCAGACTGTCGTTCTGCTTTTAATTTTTCAGCGCTCACAGTCCCAGTGTCTCACACACAGTCTGTGTCATCTCTGCTTCACCAACATGTGCAAAGGGCTCTTTAATGATTCAGGCCAGTGTCAGAGAGGCCATCTGGGCCAGACAGCGCACACACCCAAGTGGGAGGAGCGTCACGTCAGCACATCTGATGTCAAAATTCAAATAAAAAAAAACCAAAACATTTAGATAAAATGAAATTTAAATCATTAAACTTCCCATTTTGTAAAAAGACACTTTAAATGTATACTCTCCCACAAATCTTTAGAGGAACACCAACTTAAAATTGTCAAACAGACACTGTAACAGACACCGGTAATATTGTACACTAAACACACCACAGCAGGATCCTATCATATTTAAAAATAGCCTATGCCTGTGAGATTTTGAATCTGTGCACCATCTTATTTTTGTGCCATCTATGCATCAAAAGCCTATAATTGCGCACCACGCTTTAAGAGTCAGCATGCATGTTAATATTTCATAAGGACTATTTTTGGATCAATGCTTTCAATGTCCTTCTGCAAGACCAATTTCATGATTTATTCACATACAACACAGTGTACCATACTACCCATGACGTGAGAGCGATGCAGCGTGCTTTCGTTGTAGAGACACTAAAAGAGGAGGACATGAGGACTCCAGCATGGTCCAAAATTTTCAAGCACAACTTTTTTGGTATGTCATCAGTTTTCTGATTGTCCATATCAATTTATTCAGAAACAGCCTCAGGACAGAAACAAACATGACCACACCATCAAGCTAACAATACCAAGGGAATGTAAAACAGTTTAGAAAGTCGTGCCAATAAACTGTTACACCAGGAGATTAGACTTAATCCCTCGGAAAATTTTAATTTGGGTGCTGTGATTGGTTTAAATGCTACAGGCAGGTGTGGGGGTTGGGGCATTTGGTCAGAAGATAAACCTGCTGACCTGCACAGAAACCCAACACAAATCTGAGTCGGAAGCAGGTGCAAACTGCAAATTACCTTGGGGAAAAAAACGAGGTAAAAAGAAAGTCCAAAGGTTTTTTTTTTTTAAATCATGCAATAACTAAACAATGCAATTTGCTGCAAATGGTTTGATTTGTTAAAGCATTCTTTTCCTATTAAGTACTTCATTTCTCATGCGGAATCAAGAAGGGTGCAGTGACGGGCTGCATTTATCATAGGAAACCCATATTTAGCATACAGCATGTACAGAATTAGAGATTAGTTTTTTATTAGTAAGCAGAGCCAAGAACAACAGTTCTGCAGCGACTACAGGTAGACTGAAAGTAGTTCAAATGGGTCTTTGGCAGAGCAGGAGAAAAGACAGAAATCACAAAGCTTAAAGACTAAGCTACTAGAAGATGGCTATAAGACCGGGATCAAAGATTGGGGAAGGTAGAGCTCGTTCAACCTGCCCAGTTAGCTACAACACATTAAACATGACCACAAACACACATTCCTATGATTAAACACATCCATACAGGTCAGAAACGTACGGTAATTATAAAAAAGCAATAGTTACAAAAGTTAACCTGATGCTCCAATACAAAAACAAACCAAGTCAAGGAGTGACGTACCAGACCACAAATACTGGCACAACTACAAACACACACACACACACACACGTATACACACAGCAGGTGACAGAGTTTAGGGCCAATAGGCTGGCTGCTTGGTGCTAAGAGGATTACTTGCGGGGTTTGGGGCAAGCCCATAGTTGTAATGTTTTGTGGGTGCTCTTCTGAAGCAAATGAAGTATGACTGACATCCAGTGGTGAGTTCCCCTAAAATATTTGATTTTCCTCAGCCTCAAACCACGAAGCATATTTGGAAATTGTATGTCATATTTTTGCTCATAAAGCTTTCTTATTACCCTGCCGGGATGTTCTGTACTTTCGCTTTGAGGCAATCAACAGCAGAGATGGAGTCAAGATGAAGGCTGGACCACCTGCTTGCAGCCCCCATGTGATACCACAAGAGTGAAATCTGTCTTTCTGTGTCTTTTTAACACGATGCTCATTATTATTTCATTAGAAATGAGTTTTTATCATTTATCCCTTAAAAATACAGAAAACTGACCCAGCCCAGCTTACGCTCGCGTGTAGTCAATCATCCAAAGCCCGGAAAAAAGTCTTGACCGCTATCCAGGGAGGTCCGCACTGGGGAACCGCAGGCCTGGGGTTGCGTCCTTACCTGGTAAATGTCTGACAGGCTGCTGCTTCCAGAATCACTGGTGATACTACATCCTGAGTGGCTTGAAGAGACGTGGGTCACCTGTGGGTGCAAGCCGTCAGCCAGGTGAAGTCTGCTGAAGTCTGCGGGGAGCTGCATGTACACACATACACAACATACACACAGATGGTAAGTATGAGCCAACCACTGCTCACTCACGCCAACGCTCACGACCCCAACCGCATTACGATTAATGGCAGAAAAATGGTTGATGCTCGAATTGCAAAGCATGAACCGCGATGTTTATGGCAACTGTGGTGGTTGTGAGAAATTATTTGATTTTATTTGCACACAAATGACAAACTATTCATTCGAAATGTAATCACTGAGAGAGCTCATGAATACTTAAAATTATCTTTACTCCACAGCTGTGATTGTACAATGTTAACAGAGAAAAAAAAAAGAAAAATTAGTCCCGCAGCAAGAGCTTAACTTCATACAGAATTCTTTGACGGAACAAAAAAGGGAAGATAATGATGCTAATTAAATTGTTGGACTAAATCAGTCAAATATACTTTCAGTATCACTTTTAATATAACACAGATGAACAAAGGAGCCTCTCTGTCCTCGGGGTGTGAATAAAGATCTGTACTAAACATGCCGTCTGTCAGAATCTCATCACCCGCAGTTTGTTCAATTTAAATAGTGGAAAATAAAAGTGTTTACAGCTTTATTTGATTTTTAGAAATGCATGAAAAGTGGTGCATGCATCATCATTATCATCAGCATCATCTAATTAATGTGCACAACTAGGCAGTAAAGTGGGAAACCTTTGAGTAAAAGTGGAGCATGTAAAAGTACTGGAAAGCCTGGTGGAACTAGCTGCATTCTAAATGAATTAACCCACTTCGCTTTCCAGGCAACCCTGAAAGGAAAAACAGATCAACTATTCCCATTTGGTTTTTGATAAATAAAACACAAATGGTTAGAATCAGATGTAGAGAACGGGTGGGTGTTTGTGTGTGTGCAGAGCATCAGACCTAAAAATCGACAACATTTATCTGCGATGGAATAACCTCATATTCTCCAACTTATACTTTATTTACTATCCTTTTTAAAAATTAATATATGAATCATTATTTATATTATTAGGAGTGGTATTTTACATGAAGTATTATTTAAAACTAAGACTGTATGTAGGGTATGTAGAATCAAGCACGGCATCTGTAAAAATCAAGCAAATATTTAGATTTACTGTCTTTCAGATGCATCATAATTCAGCTAGAATGTAAAGTAAACTGTGAATTTCATTAAAGCGCTAAACTAGTTCTTAGTCTGTAAATATGAATATTTTATGCCTAAATGTTTAATTTACCAAAATATATATTTGCCATTTAGCGGGGAGCCTGCTTAAGCTGCTTCCAGCTCTACATCTGGCAGTGGTGGATCAATATTAAATTTTAATATTGGAAATTCAAAGGCTTGACTCTAACTGGGTTATTTCATTTATCACAGGGCATTAAAACTAAATATAAACACATGGTGCAAACAGAGGAAAATGTTGTACATAAATATGTGTTTTGATTTATTCCCATCTTTTTGTAGAATATAGATGTGACTGAACATATTTTTTTATGTATTTCTGGAAGTTTCTTTAGAACTTTAAATATTTTAATTCAGTTTGGTAAAGTAGGGGAAAGGAAAATTCCAGCTGGGATGGTGGTGCTTCCCCACTCACCCTGCTGTTTACGGATATAAATCCCGACAGGTGAACCGCTCCGCTTTAAGCTCATCTGTGTGAACAGCCACAGGTGAAACGACTGCCACGATCAGCCTCAATGACACAGAGCTCTGGGCGCTCGTTTGCATTGCAACTTAATTATAATGATTTTAGTAAGAGGAAAAAGCTTGAACTGCTGCCCAAATCATCCCTGTTGAATTCACTGGAAACTGTTTTTCACTAAAACATACTGTTTAACGTTTTTGATCTCTCCTGTGAGAGGCAGAACTAATTTGACGTATCTCAGATTGGTTTGGGGGAGGGAATAACATAAAATGAGACAGCCAAATACAAAAGATTTTCATCCTTTCGTGGAAAAAAAGGAGCCAGACATGATAGCTTCTGGGGTGTGAAGCCACCGTGGTGTGTCAAAGATTTCTATCAAGTCTAATCATCTGCCTCGCTGCACTAACTAAAAAAAGAGGAGTGGAGGCCTGAGCTGTCTCGAATCCTTGTGAGCCTCCTTTTTCTCAGACCTTCATTGGGTCGACTTCTCAAAGAATGCCTCCAGCTGATTTCCACGGTGGCACGTTCACTGCAGCCTGGCTATGATTGTTTCAGTGGGACCAATCTGTATCCGTCACTAACTGCATCTGGGGTGTATAAATGAAGCTTTTTCAACATTCAACACTTTTTTTTAAACACGCCCACGGGACTGATGGACATGTCCGTTATAAGACTATTCAAACTGGCATCCGCAACCACCTCAATCAGAGGCTAAATACAAGCCCCTCCCCCACCCAGAGACAGAAATATTGAGGTGAAAGGAAAAGGGATAAGAGGAAAGGATAATATACACTTAATCCTTTCACTCCACTCATTTAGGTCATCTGTCCATCAGTCAATAAACCAGGGTGCATGCGGTCTATAAGCATGTAATCCACTGACCTCTCTGGCCCCAGTGGCATAAAAGGAATGAGGGACAATACTGATGACTTGTAGTCATTAACAATTTCCAATGAACCCCAAAGCAATATCGCAACACCAGTCGAAATGGTTGTTAACCAATAATGACAGACAAAAACTGTGCTAGCATGCTATGTGATCATTTAAGTGCAATAGTTATAATTAAAGTTAGGATGAAACTGCAACTAAATACCTTTTACAGCCTGTTCTATAAATACCTGCACTCTAAATTCACTTCAAAAAGTTAAGTAAAATCAGTAAAACCAGCAGCTGAAAATGTATAAAATCAACTGACGGGGGAGATTTAGGCATCAGTCTAAAGCTCAAGCCACAACACTCAGATGTGCCTGCATGCAAGCAGATGTGCTGCTTCTTAAATTACACCATGCAGACCTAATGACCTAGATTGCATGGCGGAAGCCCTGGCTGGCTCCCAATCTCTTTACAGCCTTTGTATGCAAGGGATGAATATCTGCCACTAGATTAGATCTCCAACTGTGTGAGTTCCCCTGCCAAAAACAATATATTATGGAGCATAAACTTGTATTCTGACTGTCTAAAGAGTAAATAAGAATAATTATATATAGAAAAGTTGTTAAGGTGACTAAATATATACATTATATTAAATGTGTGTCTGGCATTGCTAAAAGATAAATTTATTGACACCCATCACAGCCAAGTAAATCAAGAGGAACTGTACTGTGAAGTGCTTTTACAGTGGATATCACCAGTCTACTAAGTAAGGTCAGACAAGTTTGGTTCTGCACACAGCAAGTAAAGATCTGCTTGCAGGCTATCTATATGAAAACCACCACATTAAACTGTATTTAAAAAAATATTAACACTTACACTGGAGAGTCTATTTAAAAGACATATAAAAAGTTTGTGTATCACAGTATGCAAAAAGCACATAAAATACACTAGAATATTGAAAAAAAAAAGTTTGGAAAATATGGCCCAAAAAGTAAAAACATGTTTTTTTCCAGCTATTAGTATGCACCACTGGAGTAAACTAGATGATATTTTCCATTAATTATGATAACTCTACAACATAACAATTATTTTCAAAAACCCTTTCCTTCATAGTTGCAGCTTCCAGGTAGAAAAGGCTCCTTAAGGCTGATTTAGAGCTCCACAACCTCTGTGCATTCTGTGTGTGTGGTCCTGGGGTGGGAGTGATGCTCCTGAGGCGGACAGCTGATCAATCGGTTCACTGTTCCAGTGCGGATCAGCTGGGGCCTGGGTCTGTCTGCCGGGGCCTGGGTCTGTCTGCCGGGGCCGGGGTCTGGGCCTGTCTGCCGGGACCTGGGCCTGTCTGCCGGGACCTGGGCCTGTCTGCCGGGGCCTGGGTCTGTCTGCCGGGACCTGGGTCTGTCTGCCGGGGCCTGGGTCTGTCTGCCGGGACCTGGGTCTGTCTGCCGGGACCTGGGTCTGTCTGCCGGGGCCTGGGTCTGTCTGCCGGGACCTGGGTCTGTCTGCCGGGGCCTGGGTCTGTCTGCCGGGGCCTGGGTCTGGGTCTGTCTGCCGGGGCCTGGGTCTGGGTCTGTCTGCCGGGGCCTGGGTCTGTCTGCTGGGGCCGCTGTCGGCTGCCTCCAGCACCATGGAGAGCGTCAAACGAAAACACCCGAACATGCAACATGGAGGAGAGCTGCAGCTTGGTCATTTCACATGCATTTGCACGCTCCGACCGCCCAAACGTCATATTTGAACGTCTTTATGACGCTTCGCCCGGTTCTTTTAATGGCCACGGGCAGATGCAGCGTCCCCCCCACCCCACCCCGACGTCGCGCGTTCTTTTTTCTTTTATTGTTTTGCTTTTAAAACGTGTTTTAAAGACAGTTTATGCGTCGGGATTACGGCGTTAATGGTGCTTTAAAAATAATAATCACGTGTCCGCGAAGCTGCCCGTGACGAGCACATGGCGGCCGGTTCGCTCAGCACACCGACACACACCGGGAGCGATAATTCCGTTTCAGCCGCGTAATGGCTATTATTCATCGGCGGAAGCTCGACAGAAATCCGATGCGTTTCCATTACGGAGTCGTAATCATATCTAGCGCCTCATAAACGAGGCGCAATGAGAGAGAGAAAAAAATAGATGGAGAGATCGCGACGCGCCTAGATTGGCTACTTACCGGGGGTTTATCCTGCTGGCTTGGGACTCCATTGCTGTCTGATGGTGCTAATGGTTTCATAGTGAAAGAGTGTTCCCGGGGCTTAAATCTCACATCCCGGAGCTGCCTTACGCCACGCCACGGACTCCCATCTCCCCCCTCCGTCGCTCCGGCTGCAGGCGGCGGCTTGACAAGTATCCGCGGCCGCTTCGCACGGTTTAAATGCCTCCCAATAGCAGCTGCTGCTGCGTTCAGGCCAGCTTTCCCCAAAACCAGTACGTTTAGAGGCGTGGAGGGGTAGAAAAACAGATATCCGTGCGCTCAGGCTGCTCTCTACTCCGCGTACTTGACTGTCGCATCTCCAGCTGACGCGTATCCGATAATTAAGGAGGAAAAAAAAGACATGAAAAATGGCTGACAACACTTTCACACCCTTATCGGGCCGTCCTACCTCCCTCAGCCGAAAGCAAAGCTACACGCACGTAAAAGCGCGCACACGCAAACGCCTTCATGCACCATTACGCTATTTGAAGACCGAGACGCCTGCAGCCTCCAGCCGGGGCAGTGCACGTTAAAGCCAGTGGGTTTTTGTAATGGGAACGGAGATATGTGGATATGTGTGTCAAAGGGTGGAGGAGGGGAGAGGGATCATGGAGGACGAGGAGGAGGTGGGAGGAGGTTAGGACCTCCTCCCTGCCAGACAGTGATGCTGGAGGAGCAGCCACACTGGCTGCTGCAGATATGGAAATATGAGGAGGGTGGATGGGAACATGGAGGCAAGGACTGAGCGATGAAACTGGATAACACACACCCAAACGAAGGTGTTGTGAGAGAGGGGGATCGGCAGATTGAATGATGGGCAAAGGGATGGAGCGGTGTGTGTAATGACATTAGCGTGTGCACTGCCGCGCAGTAAAAGACCCAGCAACAAATTTTGGACAGAGAAGGAACGGAGGAGGAAGGAGGTGGCTAACAGGAGGGAAAAGGGCAGACGGCACACAAATAGAGACTGGAAGCAATGATGTCACTCTGTCACTGTCACTCAGTTGGAATAGCCATGGCAACGGGCTGAGCGCAAGCACCCACTCAGCCTCTCATCCACCCAGCCCCCTACACACACCTCCAGGAGCTTTCAGTTGCTGTGGTGACGGAGGCAGCACGGGGAAGAGGAGGGAGGGAGGGAGGGAATAAATGCGTGAGAGAGACTTCATCATCACTTGTGGGTACTACAATGAGCAGATGTCTCACCGGCACATAAACAGCCCGTATATACCTCCGTTTAACGAGCGGGAGAGAAAAACGTAGCCGAGAGAGGCTGAGCCTTTCAAGGATCCATTTACTCACGTCTACGTGTGTGACTGTGAAGAATGTCACTTTCAAAGGTCACCCATTCAATCAGCAGCAGCCACGCTCACGTTAACGTCAACACAACTAAAAAATAGGAAAATTCAGGTCAAAACACAAAGACTAGGTTGACTTACGCTCACCAACTCGAGTTCTGTGTTACACCTTGTAAATAACAAGGTGCACCACCTCCATTCCACAATTATAGCTTCATATTAATAATTTAAAAAACATGGCACAAAACATTCAATTAGACATTTTATAATCTGCAGCTGCAAAAACCATTTTCTGTGGTTCTGTGATCTGAAGCTGTGGGATGAAAAAATAATTGTCTTACAAGACACTTGACAGCCCAAGGCAGATTCTCAGTGGCGTGGAGGGATCTGGGTAGAAGACAGGGGTACAACTAGCTTGGATGCTCTAGTCGGATGTGGGGGAGGGAAGCTGGAGACCTGGGATGACATCACCTTCCTGCCCCGAGCCATGATGTAATGTGTCGCACAAAAAAGCTCAGGTGCTTCACTGCCTAGCCCGATAATTAGCATCTCCAACAATCGCCGGGGGTAAAGGACAAGAGCATCATTACATCACCGTGGCAACAGAGGACGCGTATGGGGAATACCAGTCATTTCTGCCCAGCCCCCTTCGTTTAAAGCTTTCTAGGACCCAACCAGCCAATTAATCATTTTTCCTACTGACTAATCACAGCCTAAATGCAAAGGGACAGACACTGGGGAGCGTCCAACTGCTGGGATTGTATCACCGACAAAAGTAAAAAACAAAAAAGCCACTTGAGAACGACAATAATGCACTCGTGCTCGGTTGCCATTGGTGCTCAACGCAGCGTTCAAAGAGAAAAAGTGTCTTCTGCATGCGCGTAAGCAGTCTGTGAACCCAGCAGACTACAACCAGCCCTAAGGCAGACCATGTGACATTGTTTTGCTTGCTGATGCATAGCATTGGAGCCATAAGAACCTAATTAAACTACTGGGTGACACACACACACACACACACACACACTGAAACACATGCAGACACATGACGCACAAAGAGCAGTGTTTCAAGGCTTTTGCCGCCTTTCAGTAGAAATATCTTTTTAAGCGTTTTTTCTGTCGTTTGACAGTAAATTGTTCTTTCTTGCGGGTGTCTTTCATAGGATTGGGAAACATTTGTGTGTCTGCAACATGAAGCAAAACGAATGGTTTTTTTTTAGATTCAGAAACCATTTGTGCTCCAACTGAGAACAGGCCGTCTACCAAACCTATGTCTTCCGCTTCAAGCCGTTATCTCTGCAATGGAGGGTCATTACCTCTGAAAATAAATGTCAAACATTTGAAAACGTCAACTCAACTTTGAAAGGATCTTAAATGTCAAAACTGACACCAAATATCAGTATCAGTGTACCAGGACATGACAGTCTGTCAGCAATGGCCTTTGCAGTCTCAAAACAAAAAAATAAACTCGCACCCTTATATATTCGAAAAAGTCTGATTATTCAGATCATGATGCAATAAGGACAGGCTGCAGGTGGAAAAGCTGCAGTAAACGACACTGACAAGCATGCGAAAATGCTGAATGCTCCACTGAGAGTAGAGGTGTACAATGAGGTGCTTCTTTCGCCACTGCGGCTCCTACACAATGGAAATTCGGAGTGGAGGCTCTTGTATCTCTACGCGGCTGAAGCGGTGCAGGTTGTCACAAAGGACGCCTCTAAAAATAGGAGCTGGGCTTTTTTTTTCCCCCTGCAACCGAGAGTGGCAGGTTTGTATTCTCTGCAGGTCCTGCTGCTCGACATCCTGAGCGGTGATCTTTTTTCTTACAATACAGTTCAACTTAGACACAACTGGAGTCTTTTATGGAGCACTCAGATCCACTATCCAAAAATAGATCCGTAGAACCAAAAGACAGTCATTATGAGGTAAAATGCAAGATATTTCTAAAGGAATTCTAGCAGGGGCTACAGATATGACAGATGGGACAGACACGGGAAAAAACTCCCAGGAGAGGCGCACACACAGCTGGGACTGCATCAAAAAACCAGACAAACACATAACACATTCTACGCCATGAATACCGTACCTGGGGTTTAATGCGTGTCTGGTGGCCAGGTTAGGAGGAAAGCCGTAAATGGAAGCAGAGGAGATGAAAGTTATCAGAGCTGTGGTGACGTCTTAAAATAAAACTGAAAATCACTGCAGCCCGTAGAAGCTCTCATACGTTCACCAAGCGAGAAAACAATCCTAAACTCACATTGTGGATCACCAGTATAAACAACAGGGAAATAAAACAGAATTTGTACAAGATTACAGTCATGAATATAGCAGATGAACAGTTTTCTTAAAGCAAGACACACGATGAGTGAGCAGTGTCACTGTCAAGGACGTTCCAACGTATCGCCTGTTTGCTGATGGCTCCGCCGGCTGTCGTCAGGGATTAAATCCACGACCTTCTGATTACAAAGCAGCCTTGCTAACCACCAGGCTGGGGTGGAGGAGAGGAGTAAAATCAGTATTGATTGTGCATGCCCTGCTGCGTGTGTAATTATTGGTCAGCGGTTTAGGGCCCTGAATGTCCATAGAAAAGAAATGAGCAGACCCAAAGGAGGAATAAAACTAATTTCTTCAGAGAGTTTGAGGAAGAAATGCGCAAAGCTAAACACACAAAGCCATAGAGAGAGGACAAGCAACCTTAATTCAGAAGTGTAACGTTGACTAAATAACAGGCAACTATCTTGTGCTTTTCAATAAATATAAATGTGCAAAAAATCAAACAAAAAGGCCTGAGTAAAAGATTACCCAGAAAATCTGTCAAAGTCTGCGATGCTGTTGATTTGGGAGGAATGATAGTGCGAGAGATTAAATGCAGTAAAGAAACGCATGCAAAAATGAAGATTATTTGCTTTTACCAGAGAAAATAGACAGATTAAGCACATGCACATGCACATGCACAGAGACAAAAATGGCAGAAATAACTGATGACTGAGCCACCCAACTTCTAATATCCTATGGATTTGATTTATTCCGTGTGAGGGTCTTACGCCTCCTGTTATCCTGATTTATCCTGTACAAATTCATAAAAAAAGCATTTACCAACTACTTAATCCATGTAATTTTAAAATTCATCAATCTGTGATGTGATGATAGTGATCGACATCTGAAACCAGAGCGGTTTCTGCTTGGGCTGTGTAAATGTGAACGCTGGCTACCCCGCTCCAGTTTTATCTGATAAAATTGCAGGGAACATAACGTCCTTCACCAATATGGATGTAAAATGTAGCCCACGGTAAACAGAGTCATTTTACATCATAAATTAGATGATAAAATATTCAGTTCTCGGTGTGAAAATGGCCAGATTTCATCTTAAAATTATTTAGAGGCACCGGCATCTGCTAACAAAAGTGCAAAAATCTCAGAAACGACTCGATTATCTAATAGAGCAAGATAGGTACCCTACATTATGCCAGATAAAAATCTGCTGCTATCACCTGCTAAGAAGAGCAGGTGATTGCTGTACTAAATGAGAGTGAGAGTGGGGACTATGTGCATCGTTCCCAGTGGGACATGCATTTATAATTGGCTGTGAAGCTTTAATGAGTGAACACGTCCAGGTGTTGCTCAGTAACAACAGCCGTTCATAAACACTGAGTCCGATTGGCTGTTTGCTTTGACAGAAATCAGAAGCAACAAAAAACTATCTTGAGACCTAAAGTCCTTTAACAGATATCTGATGTGATATTATTCGCTGATATAATAAGAAAAAGCAGATTGCAACAGAATGCCATAAACGCATTTGATCAAATACACCACTAAAAGCACATTCACGTTGAAATCTCTGTATAACGACTTTAACTCAATTGTTATAATAGCATTAGCAAAGGCATCATTTTCCCATCCGTACAATGAATTAGCTGATATTCAGTTTCTGACCTCTGACCAAAATAAAAAAGTTGTTCATTGCTGTGGAAAAAATTATTACATTTAATATTTTTAAATAACGATCATCTACAATGACTAAGCTGAAAAAGATGAAACCTGTCAGGAGACGTTTTCCTTTTCACAATGCCAATTCTTTCTGTGCCTTTCTCACCTTTTAGAAGTGCCTTGAAATAGCAGCAAAGTACATCTGAGTAGTTCCTGGCATTTGAAACGCTGGAGATCAGCTTGCTGCGTCAGCTTAGCATCCAGCAGGATTCTGCCTTTGGGTAGCTC
The DNA here is from genome assembly GCA_000180735.1 of Tetraodon nigroviridis. Taxonomy (NCBI): domain Eukaryota; kingdom Metazoa; phylum Chordata; class Actinopteri; order Tetraodontiformes; family Tetraodontidae; genus Tetraodon; species Tetraodon nigroviridis. Next base: position 1,080,947 of record CAAE01014744.1, on the reverse strand, counting down.
CCATCCTGTCAGCAGCAGCAGCAGCAGCAGCAGCAGTGCTAAGCTAGTTCTCTTCCCCACTGTAATTTTAAGTGCACTCATGCAGATCCCATTTGGGACTGCTGGTTGTCATGGTACCCATTCCATCCTTCCCACAGGAACAGAACTCCAGCACAGAGAGTGAAGTGTGTGACAGGAGACGTCAGGCCATGAGAAAGTTCAGTGCGACGATTTAAAACGCAAACACAAGAGTCTAAATTTAGCACACAGCACAGGGTAGAGTTTACCCCCATTTTCCCTTTAAAAGTGGGATTGTTTTGTCACAAGAATAAGTGGCTACGCTGACAGAACCCCCGAGGGAGTGATAGGAATGAAAGGAATGCGGTGAAATTGTGCAGAACGTAAAAATGGTACGTAGAAATCGCATGCTGGATCATTACCGTGACCATGTTTTGCTTCTTATTCCCAGGGACATAAATCATGGAGAGGAGAATGTCCCGTGCAGTGCTGGGGGTAGCAGCCTCTGAAGTCTAACCTACTCCCATGGTCAAAGCCCATCCTGTGTGTGCTTGATGTATCACACTAAAAAGTGTTTAATGAGCACGGACTCTTGCCAAAGTTTGAGCTTTAAAAGTCATGAAAACGGCAAAATTTGGCAAAATTTTAGTCCCAATTTTCCAGTTTTAAAACAAATAAAAAAGTTTCAATTTTTTCCACTGACTACTAAATTTACATTATGATGCACAATTGCTAGTATAATTTTCACAAAAAAGAATAAATTCAGAAATTCAATTTTAAAATGAGGAATGAAGTATACACACACAGAACACAATAACAAACAATATTCTCACTACATTCAGAAGCTCAAACAAAGGTTTGAGAGGAGCTGAGGAAAACTATCCTGCAACAGACGCTCAGGAACTACTGATTTTACACAGCACAGCCTGCAGAAGCTACACATACTACCAGAAATATCAACCTAGAAACATCACAACTAAACCAGAGACAGAGTGAAAAGTGCAGCTCAGTGAAAAAAGATTAGAAAAGCAAGTTTGAAAGGGCCTCCGCAAAGACCAAGTCATCAAAACACAACAGCCTACAAAGCCCCGCTAATGCTACTACAGTAAACACAACGTTGGCTAATAAGCGTAGCACAATTCAAAAAGAACGCCCAAACGCTTGTAAAGAAAGCATCAAACGGATCATAGCGCTGAGCTGGGTTAGCGACCCACTGCAGCGGCAGGAGAGACCTTGTAGTGCACGCTGAAACTCACCGTGTGGTAGCTCCGGGCTATGGGTGGCTTTCCGGCAGGGTACGGATCCACCGTGTCGATGATCGTCTGCCTCTCCCCTTTCTGGTTAATCTTCCGGAAGCGGCGACGGGACTGTCTGTGCGAAGCTTGCCGCTGGAAGTACTCCTCATTTTCATCCATATAGTCCACCTGAAAAGGACAGGGAAGACAGAAGTGACAGGAAGAGGGGAGTGACTATCTCCGTCTGCATTCCCACCCATTTCCATCCCCGGAATCCTCTAAAAGAAAACACACACATACCAAAAACCCCACCCTGCGTTACTCCAGCTTCCATTCCCTCTCTGCCCATCCCTCCCGATGCATAAAAATAGAAGTGCGCGTAGGCTGCGCTGTGCACATCTACGTCAAAGGGTTCTCACCAAACAAAAAAAACGGAGGGAAAAATGCAGGGAAGAGTGAGGAATTCGGAGTGAGGGAGAGCTGGAGGAATGCAGAGAGAACTGTCGGCTCATAAAACAGAAAGCAGATGGAGATTCCGTCCAAACAAAAAATAAAATAACATGCTACAGCGGGATAATTCTGCCTTTATATGAAATCATTTAGAGGAAATGCTAGTGGAAATTAGGTTAAAAAAAAAATGCAAATTTACACTGTTGTGAGAGTTCAGATGATGGCCTGATGGCCGCGCGTCATGACGGAATGGCAGATTTCTTCTTTGGTTCTGCTCATTTGCTACTTTCACTGCAGATTTCCATCTTGCAGACTGCAGCTTCAGGAATTACAATACTAAACTCTCCCGTTTGCCATATCAACTGCTGCCATGACAACAGCAGGGGAGCCCGGTGGTAGCAAGACGTAAGTGTGATTGTGTGTCTAATCAGAGTAACGGGCACATGCTTGTGCCTGTGGAACAGACACATGAGCTGTTTGTCGCTTTCTTCTGACGTGTCGAGACTGTGCTGGTGTTTGAGACCGCAGGTGTGTACATAAACGGGCACTGTGACTGACAGAAACAATAAAAAAGAAGTCAAAATGGTGGGACTGGTCTCACTGCACATTTGTAAACGCCAGAACTCATGTCATGTAAAAAAAAAAAAAAAGCCTTCTCTAGGCATTTTTGGCTAAATGCACACTGTACTCTGTACATTTTCTGAATCTAACATGGAAAAATGTCTTTTTTTTCCTGCCTCCCGCATGCTGCCACCCTTCCACCACAAAAGCACCAGTGAGAATGTGATGTGGCGGCCTCAGAGGCTTCTGTTCAACAGATGAGTGCATTGTGCTGCTGCTGCCTTCTGCTTCTGTGCCCCTCTGAGATGGGAATGATTTGCTCCCAGCAACTTCTTCTGTATGCCAACGTTTGATATGCCATAAAATTGGGTCAGAGCTTCGACCGGAGTTGGACTTGTTAAAAAAACCCACCAGACCCAGGCCCCGAGAAGATGCATTCAATTACAGCTGGGATCCAGGACTGTGATGAAATGTCAGAGGAGGCTCACGCTGATTAGTGGAAAAGCATCACAGGTCCGACTCCAGAGAATGAAGGTGATGAAAGTTTAATGATGCGCGTTGGCCTTGTTTAATCTCCACGCTAAAATGGATTGTCATGTGTCAGTTCTGCACGCGTGGTTCTTATTTTTAACTGCATCTTTTTTCAGGTGAGCTTTGTATTCTGCTTTGTTGGTGTTACTAATGAGGTGCTTCTGGAGCTGTGGTTGAAAGTCTAAAAACTGGGACTCACCACAATCATCTCTGAGGGTTCCAGGACGATGCACTCACATCCACGCCGCAGGCTGCCTGCTGACCGCTTGCCAAAACTAGGAAAAAAAGAAAAAAAAAAATATGTTAATAACATTTTGAGTCAAGATTAAACCACTAATGATAAAAAAGTGTTTGTAGCCTTTCTGAGTTCTGACTTTCTCACCCCCTAAGAGGATCAGTGAGCTCCACAGATAACCCAAATCTGAAACGGGCAGCATGGAACATCTCTACGGAACGTTCAACAGAGTAGCATTGAGCATTGATAGTTCCTCCTTTCAGCCGAGACCACTTCCCACCGAAGGCAGGGACCCGCCTGTGGAAAGGTCCACTTTCTGTGCAGTATTTCTAACCTCTGATGACGGAGGAAGGAGAGAATACTGAAAGCAACCAGGAGCAGAAAGTCTCACACGAGTGCACCAGCCATGGAAAATCTGAGCACCAAGAGCTCCAACTTTGGGGTTTGAAGAAAGCAGCTGCTGTCAGGAGGCACAAGGAGCTCTTTGTTTGTTAGTTTATCATGGTTCTTTCCGGCACGCAGCATAGCTTTAGTTGGCTTTCTGATTGTTTTACA
>CAAE01014744.1:1039518-1076558 GCA_000180735.1 Tetraodon nigroviridis | reverse complement strand
AGCCAATGGTTGCCTGGGAACCGGTTCCGTGTTTTTAACCTCCCTTACAAAAACACGTTCCTCTGCATTTTCACCCACTAGCAGAAGACAACTGCTTTACTTCTACAACATGATAAATTGTCAGCTGGGCAGCAGCTTCAGAGAAAGGAATCAGCGCTTTAGATCTGGTTTCACAGACTTTTGGAGTCATTGGCAGCTCTGATCTCTTCAGCTCTCCTTGGCCAGCTCCGCTGTGGAAAGCGAGTAGCCGTTCTACCTGTTACGCATCACAAAATCTGTGCGGCCACCGAACGCAAACACCAAAGTGATGTGTTCAATCACGCTGTTCCCTTCCTGACATTGGTAATCCAATCCGTGATTTTGCTAAAGGCAAATGCCACTGGCAACGTGAGATATTAAAGAAGGGATTATGGAAGTGGAAAATGAGGGGGTGGGAGGGATTTTCAACACAAAAGTGTCTTGTTTGGAGATTAAAAACAAGTCCTAAAAAATATTAAGTACAAAATGCCCAGTGGGGGAAAGTGTGTAATATTCCAAACTTAAAGTAAGCTAAAAGCTGAGTGAAGTCTGTGTGTATTTCGGGGGTAAATAAATACTGTCTCTAACTTCTCTTAAATGGTGAGTTCCATTTTTCAAATGTGTGCGCATTACAGATAGACTTTTAAATCAAGTTATACATTTTTAATTTGAAGATCTGACATGTTTTTTTCTTTTTTTCCCAATCGTAAACAGAAATGATTCCCCATCTTCCTGTACTGAATATTGTGTCCAGGCTGGAGGACAGCCCTCATATTATCTCCATTTCAAGTTAAACCCCGAAGATCTCTCTAGGCCGACAGACTGACGTCTCCCCCTGCATCCGTCACCCTGTAGTCACCCCCGAGCTTGTTACAAAACAAGCTTGTGCGTCTGGAATGTCAATCCGCATACCTCGCCAGTCTTTCGCTCAGCTTTGTAAGCCTGGCAGGCGACCACCGGAATTCTCTCCATCATTCTGCTGTCTGACCGAAGCAGCGCAGAGGCTAATCTGCTCTGCTTGGAGCTGAGCTGAGCTGAGCTGAGCTGAGCTGGTTGCTGCAGGATGGTTCAACCAGGAGACCAGCGGAACCTCTGCTCAACCTGCTCAACCATTTAACCGAGTAAATGGGGAGAAGGCGCAGAGGCTTTTCCAACCCACCAGACCCTTTAGAAGGGCAAAGATTAAACTCTGGTTATGCAAGACCTTCAACAGAAAAGAGGGAAGTGGAGGTCAGCGGAAGGAGAGGACGAGGAGGAGGAGGGGGGTCTGAGATTAAAGGTCGCTGGCTGGTGATTCAGAGAAGTTTAAAAAGTTGAGCAACACCATGAGATCACACACGTTTATCCAACCATTCTGCGTTAAATCAATGCCAAGAATGTAAAATCAGCTCATGACTTCTGCTTCCCAAAATATAATGCCACTGACATTGTAACAGCGAAGGGCAAAGGGCATCTAAAATAACAATTTTAGAGAGAAATAAACTAGGTTTGCTGCTCCACACTTCCAGTCTAATTCATCAATTAATCACAAATTATTTACATTTATCATCCACTCTGACATTCATCTCACAGCAGGTCAGTTTGCTCTGTTTTAGTTCAAAAGTTTCTGGCACCCCAAACACGAAGCCGCCCACCCCGCTCGCTGACACATCCAAAATAACATCAAAGTCATGCTTGGAATTCCAGGCTTGAAGGTTTTACAGCGAGGAGCGCCAAGGTTGGAAAACTGTCAGGCTTTTATACTGCAACCAAACACATGGCAGCCTCCTAGCAGAGCTCTGGTGAGGAGTCACGTACAGGGGTCATGAGCTGCTGGAATGTGGATACTCACCCCCAGAGACCTGGAAACTGCTCCCAAAGTGACTCCAAGACCTGATAACAGGATCCCACTTTGCCCAACTTCTTGTTAGTCCACCGTTAATCAAACATAATTGTTCAGAAACTCAAAACAATAACGCGATTGCGGCATATCACCCTGCACTGTGGCTTGAGATCTGTCAGAATGCGAGTGTGTCGGGAGATTGTGTGGATCGGCTTGTGCCTGACTGATCTGCCCTCTCCTTCCCTCCCTCTCTTTCTACCCCCCCCCCCTCTCTCTCTCTCCTGTGCAGCGAATTGACTGAATCCAACATTCCAGCGTACAACTAACTTCCTATTACACACGAGTGGGAGGGCGGGGTGTGTCCGTCTACTTGTGAGTGGGCGTAGGACGATATCTGCACCGTATGTCGTATAATTAATCACAAATTTACCTCACTACTTTCACATTACAGACCATGTTAGACAGTTAGGATCTGCGTTTGATGTGTCGCCAGGCAAGTTTGTCATTTGCATTTAAAGATAAAGGAAATCTGCCCAGATTCCAGCTGACTGACAAGAAATGACTCAAACACCAATGACGTTTTTTAGCAGCGAGAAACAGCCCCACACATATGCTAATTAGCTGTTGTTAAGCAAGTGACTCAAGTGCCTTAATGTCCTGACAGCAGTAAACGGACCGTAAAAAGCATGTGGTGAGAATAGCCTCCCAGCATCACACAGTCTGGTGCCATCAGATCTATTCGTTTAGCTCAAGTATCTTCCCTAATTCTTCCACCTCTTTGGTACACTGACCGTCTGAACGTCCTGTGGAAGTGGAAGGTGGGTCCTGAGAGAAAGAAACACTGCAGGATGGAGACGTATCAGATTCTAAAACTCGTTGCCAGTCCTGATATAAGCGGACGTTTCAGGACAGGAACTGGGTGAAACCTAATTCCACCACAGCTTTAAAAGCCCCAGGAATCCCCACTAGACTCCTTCTAGTTCCTCATGCCACAAGAAATTTCCTGTCTAACTTTGTACAACCATTTTAAATAAATCAAATTACACTGAGATAAATTACTGCACAGTGATACTGGGAGGACTTTTACCTGGCAATGTCAAGAGGAACGTCTGAAATATGTTTTAATCATTTGTTCTTGATGTTTTTCAGAGGTCACGTTTTTTGAGGTCAATGATTAAAAACTTCCCACAATAATCTCTTATAAGTAGCACATCGTGATTCAAATAATTTATAATTATGGGCGATCGATGCAAAGTGTAGTTTGTGTAATGCAGGTGCAAGTCTCAGGCTCCAACCTGTCAGTATTAGTATACCTGCCAGCAGTATTTCACACACATCACCAGCACGTCAGCTTAACTTTCAGATCTCTGCAGCACATTACCCAACAAGGCTCCCATTTCCAAAGCCTGTGGCCCCTTGTAAATGTGCAGAATGCCCACTGCTGACCTCCCGGCCTGCTGGGGAGCTCCTCTCCATTAGCTGGAACTGTGAGCGGTTGTAGGTGTTTGTTACGCAAGGCCAGCAGAAATGATCATTGTTTTCCCGACGCCCACAGAGACGGTTCAGGCAATGGCTCCACTTGTGAAATTGTAGTGTTTTAACCAAGTTTTATCAAGACAAAGTTTGATGAGATAAGTCAAAACCGACTTTATTCTCTTTATTTAGTTAAATCCATTTTGGGTGCTAGAAAAAGCCTAGAATAAAAACATTTCACGGCTAGGAGCTTCTAATTTGTTCCTGAAACAAAATGGTGTAGATCTTACCTGCTTCTGGGCAGAAACATGGACTCTTTGATGAAGACGGAGCCAGACAACAGGATATACCAACAACTTCCAATGTCATCAGGGCTAAAAAAGGGAAAAGAGCTCAGTTAACACAAACAGAATGGCTGAATTAAAATACTGCATTCAGCTCCAACACCTGCGAGACCTTAAAATCACAAAGTCCTTATATGTGTCAATGTTAGACTCCAAACCATATATTGGAGATGCTATATTGTTTTCCCTTCACCCACAGTGGGAAGTTACCTGCAAATCTACCCTCTAAATTACATTTGAAATACCCTTTTTCGCCGATTTTGTAAATTCAACCAGAAATCTTTACCACATCCAAGGACACACTCGCACAAAGTCAATAAATGAGGATGAGTTACCATGAGATCACGGCTTTGAAAATACCAAGAGAGGGAGAAAACATGAGAAAAGAGTGTGGAAGATGGAGTGAACTGTGAGTGAACTGAGGAATTATGTCTCATCCACCCACACCCATGGCACGGCTGGGAGCACACAGACAAGGAAATTAGACACCGCAGACGGCGAACTCCGGCTGCCCCTCGGATGAAGAGCCTTCGAGTTGTTACAGTGGTAAACATAAACACGGACACACCCACGGTTACACAACACATTTCAGGGTCTTTCTAGGAAAACAACAATAGCAGAGAATCATTCAATCTCATTCCTGCCCGCCGATCACCTTCTGCCAGGCACATCGCATCCTTTTCATGGCACGGACACTCAGTTTTTAATTGTGCACGTACATGGCTGCATAAAAAACTGGAAAGACTTGAATCGGCAAGAAGCAGCAAGCATCTCTGAGACTTATGTGGCATAACAACTTGACTGAACTGGGTCATAAGTACTGGAAGCAATCATCATCCAGCAAAAGCCTTCAGGAAGCGCTGAAGGAGGAAAAAAGGATATGGAAAGGCATCAAGGCTCAATTTAGGGTGTCTGCTGCATCCAGAAGATGAAATGCTGCCTTTCAACATTTTCTTTCCTAATGAACTTCAGTCAATTAGGTCCCAGCACTTGAGCTCCTGCCATGGTTTGTAGGGTTAGTGCCTTTTGCCGTTTCTCTCCATACAAACGTTGGACGGTTTCCAACCATTTCTGCCTCAGATCGTTTCCCACTTGGGATCATCCAAAGAGTCTTTACTCCCAGGGTTCTGGCACCAGAACCCCCCACACTAATCACTCTGACTGGGTAATTAGAAATTCTGACAGACATTTTGGGTCCAAATTGCACTTTTATTTCTTGCTCCAATATTCACTGAAATACAAGATTACGCAGTAGGAGGCGCAGCAGTGTCCTGTCCTTTCACTGGATCAAAGAATGGAAATAATAGTATATGTGCAGACCTACTCATTGATAGAAAAACAGCAAACGATCGCTGAACAGTGTGCTTTTAAACAGCGTCAAAGGTCAAGGAGTCGAATTAAAAGTGCATGACCGGAACCAACTAACACTCTTCAGCCAGAGTGGAAAATGCCCAGTCAGTCGTCATCTTAGGGGACTTTGGCGCTCTAATCTCTCAGCAGTTAATCCCGAGAGGTTCAGGCTCTCACAGCATGGGATGTTTTCACGAGATATTGAGTGTAAGCTCGCACGAGTGTGTCAGCAATCCAGACTGGGAGGAAGAAAAAAAAAAAACCCCTACATTTATAGATAATACTCCTACCGTGACTATAGGACTATCAGCCATCAAATGGCCCCTAAAGCGTGGTGTTAAAGTGCAGGTTGTGAATTTTCGCCATCCCTCGATGTAGTTTTACTAAAAGCATCTTTATTGTGAAGGACATTAGGAGAATGAATCAATTTTTACAGCAGTTGTTTAAAAAAAAAAAAAGCCAAACTTTAGGTACATAACATTTAAAATACCCTGAAGGATTTCAGACTGCCTGTTTCCCATCGTATCGCCATCGCCATCGCTCTTCCCAACACTGGCAAAAGGAGACAAGCTTTTAAAAGCTTGTACTTTCACAAAGGAAGCCTGATTAGGATCTCGCCGAGAAGCAAAGTCAATCTAATTTGCTGCTGTTTAACATTCATTTGGTATCTGGCAGAAGCAGGCGTACACAGGTTTACACTTGCGTGCACGTACACATAGGAGATGCTAAGATTAATTAACTACGCGTTTGATATTTGAACGAAAATAAGGAATCACTCCCACTGCTGTGATTCTGTTGTTTTGGCTTTAGGATAAATTTAAAAGCCTTTCTTACTCTTTTCGAAAACGATGAAAATCTAATAAATAAGAATTCTTGTCTCGGTTGCTGGTAGCGACAAGGCCAGGGAAATAAAATGTGAGGTCTGATAAGAGGTTTGTTTTCAGTTTGAAGCACTGGGGTTGCTGGTACGATAAATACTAAAGCTCGTCAACAACACGTAAGACTTGATGTTAGCGCTACACAAAAATGTAGTACAATGTTATATCATCGGGATTCCTCAGTTGATACTTGTGATACTTACTAGTAAAGCACTTCATTGGCCTCGTGTCGTTCGTAACGCACCGTCTCGCACATTATTCTGTAAGGACAAGAGAGAAAAGAGCAGCCGTCACAAGACCATAACCCAAAATATCAACCTTTGTTTAATTAGCAATGTTATAATCCAGATAACAGGAAAGGAAAACTACCTGAAAAGGAGAAAACAGATTCAAATATCAAACAGTGGATGGCTGAACCTTGTCAGGTTTCTGGTGTTTGTTTGAGTGTCACAGATTTTATCTTTGTTTTGTTGTCATACAAGTTACAGTGTTTACTGGCCGTGACAGGGTATGTTGTAAAAACCAGATTGTTTTCTCACACTACCGTCATGGGTGCTCTTGATCTTGTTTACGCCTCTGCTGCCTAGACAATCGTCAACCCTCTCCGGATGTAATCAGCATTTATAAATACCGAGGCTTAAATCATCTCATTAATCTTACTCCATCATTCAACTCAAACTTAACCGCATTTGTCCTTTGCTATAAGATAGTGTGTGTGTCAGTCAGAAAATGACAGCCGCACACACCCGAAGGAACATTAAACAGTATTGATGAAAACAGAAATACAGCTGCGGGTGGCAATCATTGTTTTCTGTTGGACAAAAAAGAAAAGAAATTGTTACTGGGAAAACAATCAAGAAAAAACCCCACAATCCTTTTGGATTAAATAAAAAGGAAAACAAAAAGAACGCCATCACAATAACCCCATGGTTACGGGCACGTCTGGCTGGAAAATCAAAGTTATGCTTTGCTCCGTGGGACCAGGGCACGTTCGCTCGGATCCAAACAGGCGTAGGGGGGACACGGGGCTGCTGTCGGGGGTGGGGGGGGGCCCGGGGGGGGTCATGCTGTGGAATGTTCCAGCTCGGGTATGGGTCACGTACTGCTACGCTGGTCTGTCGCCAGTACAACCCATATACATACATGCACAGACGGCATGCTGGAAACACGCCTCTGACATTTGGGCTTTACGAAACGTTTGAAAGTCAGAAAAGACATGAAAGTGTCAACAATATCTGAGGAACTACGCTTAAAAACAAGCACCTGACTCACTAGTAAAACTATAGATCTTCAAGAGAACAAAATTCTATGGGAACAATGTTAAAATTTACACCACAGAAAGAATTACAATTTCATCGATTTCAAACAGGAGGCTGCATTTTAGTCACACGTGAATTTTTGTGGGCAGAATTAATTTCTGGTGAGTGAAATTGCCATGCTAGCCTGCTGTTAGCATAAAAACAATGATTTTCTTTAACATTTGGCAATGCTTTACTTAAAGACGTGCCTTTAATATAAACTTTAAAGAAACACCAGACGTAAACACTGACCTCAGCTGATGTTCCCTCAGGTTAGACAAGGCCTCCATCCCGTGGAGATAGGAGTAGACAATCTCCAGGTCCTGGAACAGAACCAACAGTTAGAACAGGCTCCCCTGGGCTGGATGCACAACTTCAGATCATTTATCCTCGTTCTAAATTAATGAACCCATTTCATCATTTCTCAAAAATGGTCTTTGATTCTGCAGATTGAAGAATTTGTCGCATCGATAGGTGCGACTAAGCACTGCAGCAGAAAGCAATAAAACACCTCACAAAGGAAAAAAAATAAAATAAAAATGATGAAGGAAACTGTACAGGCCTGAACATGAACTCCCCATTCAATTACTTCATCAAGTGACCCAGTGAGTGACTCTCAGAGTGTTTGGGTTGAATCCAAACCAGAGGTGAGACAAAGCTGCCCTCTGCAAGAGCTGGCAGCTAACACAGCCACTCACTGTGTGCTGGTGCATGCTGGGACACTGGCAGTGTGTCCTTGTGTGTGTGTGTGTGTGTGTCTGTGTGTGTGTATGATGCTGCTGCATGGAGCTACTGGGGGGTTTGTGTGAGCGGCCACTGGAGGTAAATAAGAAGAGGGACAACAGAGACTGTGTGTTATGACCCCTTCAGAGAGACACAGAGAGAGAGAGACATACATACATACACACACACACAATGGTCAGCCTGTCTCCTGGTGTTCCACAGCAGTAATCATAAGCCTACTAAAAAGATTATAAAATTCTAGCCATGAAAGCTGAGTGTGTGTTGGTGATATTAAGGTAAAAACAAAAATAGAAAAGCTTTCTGGTGCAACTAGAGAATATTTTAATTAAAATTAGTGAATGCAATATCCATTTTGACAATGCGGAAGTGTCTCTTCTGATCTGCTGAAAAAGACACACCAGTTAAAGCGAAATACAACTGTGTTGTAAAAGGGGCTGGATTTAAATGGCTCAGCTGCTGTTACCAGTCCTGGTAATATCAGTAAGATAAACATGCAAAAGTGAACAAAATACATTTTTGACAACAACAAAAACACTGACCTTACAGTGATGCATCTGACCAGGAGTCAATTATTTAAAACTTTGTTAAAATAGCCCCAGAATGTTCCACGTACTTGAAACATGATCTGGGTTCAAAGCTGCTGGAAGCTACACAAGTGTGTGTCGCCCTTGAGGCCAAATTTTGGGTTTGGTCATGATGAAGTGGACAAAAAAAATGGTCTCCAGCTCGGGGATGGCTGCTCCTGTTACATCACAACAATGTCCTTATTAACCACATCATGGCTCTTCCAGCCATGATGGCCCCGTGGAACAGCGAGAGCTGCAGCTCAGACACACACTGCCACCTACCGAACACACAGCAGAATTACAACCTAAAGCGGACACAAACAAGCACCTTCTGCTAGTTATTTTTGGTAAGAAAATGTCTAATAATGGTTCCAGAAGTAGAGAAAGGAGGGACAAAGAGACATGACCCATTATAAAATAAAATGCAAACAAACAACTTCGATTTATGACTTAATTTATTAAAAAAATGTCTTCTATTACCGACTACTAAAAAAACCATATTTTGTAATTAAGTGATACATTTTGCAAGTACCATTAAAAAAATAAAAATCAACTTTTTGGGACACCAGTTTACTGAGGAAAACAGCCCGCCGCCACTAGGTGGCAGTGTTGCGGCTTTCTTGTTTTCCTTCTTCCAACAGTTACGTCACTGTGGACAAAACAGCGCCTCTCAGAAGCTGTTTCACGGGACAAAATACACCGAACCATCAATTGTGGCTTCAGTTTTAAATATTTCGGATTGACTGTATGGAAGGAATGTAAGGGACCCCATCTTTTCCACTCCCTCGGCCCTACATCATCCGTTGATTTTTCACTCTTTTCTCCCGCTGGTCCCATTGGAGACGGAGCCACACAATCAGCACAAAAAGCTTCGGGGAAAGACTGTTGGACAAAACCCTAAAATCCCAGCAGTTTTCACAATGTCAGGGCTGCATCCGGGGTTCCTGGTAATCTGCAAGTCTAAAACTACCTCCTGCAAGCCATGCTTGCTGTGAATGCAAACTTGTTGTCTTCTGCAGTTTTTATAAAGAAATTCAAGACTTCCACATTCTGATTTCTCATGTAATCTCCCTTTTTACTTTTGAAATTTAATCCTTCCAGGAACATTCCACTGACGCAGGCATTAATAAAGAAAAAAAAAAACTGTAGCTGGGCTGATTGCGCAAAAAAATGATCACATTCTCGGCATACCACTCACAGCACATCATGTCAGCAGAACGCAATCTGTCGGGGATTTACACCTTCATTCTCAAGATGGGCCGAAGCTATAAAATGCAGCCAAACAAGTGGAGGCGTTTCCTCTTCTGGGCACACACTAAACAATAGCATGCCTTGTCTTTCCTACCCAGGGACATAGAATACACACACACACACACACAAGCGTCTAAGGCATCCTCCATCTTTCCTCTTATTATGTTCAGGCCCAGAGGAAGAGGGTGCCGTGTCAGACTGGTGCCAGAACACCAAGAGGCCAAGTGTTCTGTGAGCGAGGAAGTGGGCACTGCCTGATTATAGAAAAACATGTCTTAAATAATTTTGTTCAACTGATCTAATCTGACAAAGCGACAGAGAAAGATCGCTTTTAATTACATTAATGAGGAGTACCGGGGAAGATGTTTACCAAAATCTGTGTCCTTCCACTGCACGGCTCAAGCCACCTTCAACTTTGGTTCTAAAACATCTCCGCGGGCCTTATCTCCTCCACCAGGGTGTCTCTTTGCCAGATAGGAAGCTGTAATCGGGCCCTTTCACTGGTGAAGCCGTGAATGGGCCGGGCTCTGGCTGGGAGCAGATAGCAGAGCCAGCGTGGGTCCGGGGACAAACACCAGAGCCGTCAAAAACAAAGGGACCTGCTGGAGGAGACCAACAGAGGAGCCCTGCAGGTGAAGGGCCGTTCTGCTGACCTAGGGGTGACCTCCTCACCCAGGTGATCAGGTGACGCTTCAACCTGGCCACCACTTCCAGAAAAAGAAACCCTCACTGAAAACGAATGCAAATGACCAAAATCAGGATGACTCTAAAAATTAGAATACATTTATTTTAAACAATAGATCTGCAAAATTGAGGAAACTATTTTTATTTCATTATTATCGTTAGGAAACCGGTAGTGGAACCTTTAGTTGTGTCAGCACTGCCGGAATGGACGGTCTGGAATGGATCAGCTCTTACATCGGGCTTCTTCTCACCAAAAAGCTGTGAAATCTGGCAGATTTGGATTCTTCCCTCTGTCTTCAGAGGGAAGAATCCTAACCCTAACCCTGACCCTAACAGCTGAGCAGGATTCTCCTCTGGGGGTGAGTTAAAATGACTAAAATATGACGGGCTTTTCACCAGCACCCATGTTTCTGATCTCCGACTACCACGACGAGGACGTGGAAGCGACGGTAAACTGCAGAAAAGGACTCCTGCTAAAATCCGTGACTTGCTGCGGGCTGCAGGAGGCATTTTCTCATCGACTCATTACTGCGCGCCTGTCTGCCTCAACTCATGATCCTGGCAGTCAAAGATGGAACGGCCGCGCTAATCGTGGCAGTGTGCTTGGAGATTTGTTGTTCTGTTTCAGTAAAGAGTTGCGAAAGGCGCAAATTAAACCCCCGGAACCAAGGAGCACGAATGACCTACTTTTGTAACAATTAACAATAAAAAAAGCTTTTAATCTCCCTACCTTCACCTTAAGAAGTTTAAGGAATTCAGCAAAGTTCATCCTGGGCATATACAACCACGAATTTTGGAATCATTTTTCAACTTTGGAGTAGCATCAATATGTGCAGTTAGTAAAATGAATTTTATCCACCGCCACTTGTTCTTTGAAGCATTTATACAGCTGCACGGAGAAGAAACGTCTGCCTGAATGGACCAGCAGCTCTTTGCCTCGTCAGTGTTCCTAGATCTTGTTACTGTTAGAGTGGAGGGAACGTTTTATGTGACAAGAATTGGGGAGGCTGCATTACTCAGATAACAGCAACTGGCTAACTGTCCTCACCAGAAAACACAGAAGGGCTAAACAGGCCATCTGAGATGCGCCCAACCCCCAGCAGCATGCTAACCGAAGGAAGGTTACAAGCAGACAAGTCATCTGGGTCCAATATTAGGTTCATACGTCTAAAAATAGAGCAGAAAAGTTGTTTTCTGACATTTCATACAGCTCAAGGTTTTAATGAAGAGACTCAACCACAAGAAACAATTGTTGGTGCTGCGCTAATATAAATGATTTAAACAACTGGGTCAAGCCATGGCTTATCAGCTGTAAAAGTCACTTGCATTAAAAATATCCATAAAGCCAATGAGGGGAGCAGAGCCGTCACACTGAGCTTTATTGTTACCTCCTTTAAATGAAATGTCAGTCCAAACAGCCCACAGCGCTGTAACAAAGTAAACAGGCCACTGAGAGTCAGATGGCCGTTGTTGAAGGTTAGAGGGTCACGTTGCCTCTGGTACACAATCTAGTAATGAAAATATATCGCATTATACTGTCTCCTCAGCACAAATGCTGCAGCACGTCTGCGACGGCGTGCCAAGTGGGACTGAGGAAGACGGCCAACGCTGCAGACGAAACAGCAGCGACAGCAGTTTGCTCCAAATGTGCAGACAGTGGTCATCGGGCACCTTCTGGAGGAGCAGGATGATGGTGCAGAGGGCGCCACCATGTGCTTCCAAGTCTGTTTGCGCAAATAGGTCTGCATTGTTTGTACATTCCTTCTGGTAACAGGGTGGACAGCAGCTGTCCTTGAATCTTTATTGACGGAGAGTGTGGGATCTGCCGGGTATTTTTATCCATTAGCCTGTGTGAGAGAGCAGGTGGAAGCTTTGTGGGACTGGAACAAGGTCACATGGTGACGGCTGCCACTGTGCGACTATCTGAGGCTGCTCTGGCCAAGCGTCAAGGTCCGCGAGTGGCCCTTTTACAAAGACACAGCATGTGAAGCTAGCCAGACTTCAGCCGCAGAATGAAAGAGCTCGTTTCCACAACACAACATTCCCCCGGGAAAGAATAACTCAAGTTAATCCTGAAAAAAACGACCACCAAATGTGAAAGGGTTCGAGGTGGCTTTTTTACCCCCTCAAGACAACTAACAATAAAGAAGGCAGCTTGACCAGAGATAATAAAACAAATCCATTAAAATAATACTGCAATATAGATTTAAAAGTCTGATTTAAAACGATGTCTCTTTTGAATAAGGATCTTAATTAAATATAAGTCTTACCAGTGTTTAGCACTTGGTGCTGACGCAGCCCGTTGAGCTGGTTGATCACATGACACGCGCTCCAGCTAGCTTTTCACCTTGAAATCCTGAACGCTGCATGTCAGGTGGACAAAGGTATTTCAGCAGGGACCTGTTCAGATGTTTTATAGAGGCGTCTTCTGTATTTACAGGAAGGCACCCCCCACAGGCAGCCGCCCTCTGCTTTCTATGCCAGCTTAACTGAAGAGGTGACGTTTTCTAAATAACGGCTGAAGTGGTTGGTGGCGCTGAACAAGGCTGCTGTGAAAGAGGACTTCCAAAGCACTTGGGACCTGCTGTTTATTTCCCAGCACGGCTGGGCAGCTGGCAGACGTGGTGAATGGCTGCACCATGAATCAAGGTAAGCATGTGAATGATCTTAACAGCGCCTACTTCAGCTGCCTGCCGGAGTAAAGCTCTCAGGAACTAGAACGGATCTGTCTCCTTGGGCGTTCAACTCAAGATGCATAGAAGAGAACCAAAAGAGACGCACGATCTTATTATGGCTTCTATCATCCTTTTAAGATGATTTTCTTTAAATATGCATATCCTCAGACAGGTGGTCATTTTCCTGCAGACACGTCAACAAAAGATTAAGGGTCAGCTGACCTTCACCAGCCCGGTGGCTCTGATGCGTGCCACGGCCAGCTGATGCAAATGCAGAGCTCAGCACATTCACCTCTGACACGTCTGCACAATCAACAGCAATAATGTTACCAACAAGAAAATGTTGCATGGGTGCAGACGCGTCTACCAAGAACGGCTGCCATGGCGACAAACTTCTTTTAACTGTGCAAACATGAGTATTTTTTAGTACAACTGTAATTTTCAAAGCAAAAAAAGGAATCTTAGTGTGGTGGAGTGGTTAGCATACATCTTAGCCAGCTACACTAATCTGTAGTCCAAAAGCATGGTTATGGAGACTCTAAATTAGCCGATTATTGTTTTGTTAAATGTGAAATAATCTTACTACAATATGTAAGCAAAGCACACCATTTTGATTTTCCTGATTTGAGAAATGATGAGAAATCGAATACACCACATTATTTTATTAATTAAAAGCGTACATCCCTGCGTACACAAAAATAGCTCAACGCGGACCTAACGAACTCTGACAAACAGGGAGGACAAAGAAACCTCTCAGCTCCGTCACTGAAACCTCGTCATAGTAGGTCCGCCTGGTGGAGCTGAGCCAACTGTCTGGCCGAATAAAAGCCGCTCCATCTCCCTCAAACAAAGACCTCAAAGAGGTGAGGCACCATCCCCGCAAAGTTACGCAACATCATCTAAAGATCAATTCATGAGCTCAAAGGGGGGAAAAGGAAAGAGTAGGGCTGGTAAAGTGGGACAGGGATGTGCTTTAATCTAGCGTGGCCAAATGGCTTCCTCGGTGCCCCAAAAATGGTTGTTTGGGCCTTCCCCCGCTGCTCTCGTCTGTCCAATTAACTTGACACAAGAAGAACACAAACGCTAGCGATGAAACACCCACAGCGGAAGAAAAACAACACCAGCTTCTTTCATCACAACACGGTATCTTTGTGTAATGCTGCTCACCACATGCACCAGTGCAACACAGTCCTGATTTCCTTTTCCAGACGTGTACGTGCAAACATCCACGTCTGCAAAACACACCTACTTGTGTAAAAAAACGCCAATATCTTCACAAAGCACCAGGCAGACCACTGGCCAGGCAAGAAGGTGGGAAAGGAAATAGGCAACAGATTTAGGAAAAATGAAATCAAATCGTGACTACTGCCGTCTCGGCTTTGACCAAAAACAACTTAGTGTCATCAGTTTCACAAGGGGTTCCTAAATAAGCGGCGTGGCCATGCCAGTGGTCCGGTCTCTGCGCTGGAGTCGGTCCAGAGGGTCTCCGTGTCGCGCTGGGAGCCAGCCAGCAACATTGTCTTTGTCAGTAATGAGACAACACTGAAATTGATGCCTCTTCCTGCTCTCTGATGACCATGGGCCAGGGTCTGGCACCAGCCCACGTTGGGCGCGACTCCCCACCTTCTCAGTAGGATTTTAAAAAAACAACAAAACAAAGCAAACAAAAGGAGTATGTGATAATGTGAGGGGATTTACGAGGTCATCCTGCTTCTGCGTGGAATGATGCACGACGGAAGGTTGCCTGGTTGGCATGTGTGCTACACTGGCAGCACAGCGGCGTTCACCCAGACCTGAATACAATTTCCTGTTTACAGAGTTGACTTGTGATCCCACCCCAGGCTGTTTTTTCCCTTTGACCAAAACAGAGCCCAGTTGGGGACTGATCCTGAGAATGTTTCACAAAAGAACCAGAAGCCAAACCTCTGATCTGTACTTGAGGCGCTAAAGCAGGGCAGGGCAAATATTTAGCCTGGAGGGCCACATTGGGTTTGAGATTTTGATGAACGAGTCGGCCAGGTGGTGCAGGAAACTACCACCCGCCCAACCACCCCCGCCCCATTCTTTTATACGCATGTTATGAATGATATTGTAAAAAAACCTCAATCTGTTATATTAGGGTGACAACACAAGTCTTTTTTGAAAAAATGTACAGAAACATTCAGAACTCTTATAATTTAATGAAAAGTCAGGGGCAACTGCTAAATCACTGCTGTGATTTTAACTTTTCTTGACAAGCAGGAGCTGGTTCCAACAGGGACGCCATTGTGCATTGTGCTCATTTGCACCACATTTGTACAAACTTGGTAGATTCAGTGCACCTAAACTATGACCTAATGTATGGGCAGGCTGCATGGTTCCCCCTCAGAACAATCACACACATCTGCCTTCAGCCAGAAATGCAGCAGCAAACACAAGATGACAAAAACGTCACAGGAGTAAGACTTTCTAATGAAATTCACAAAATAATACCGCAAAGTTAAGTGCTCTCTTCCAGGTAATGTAGCTAACTTAATGTAGTTCTTTATTTAAAGCTCCTATAATACTTTAGTGAATTCTTTCTGCCAGTTTAGCCCGTCTTTTTGCCCTAAATAAAAGCCCAGTGTGAAACCTATCCCTGTGAATGTTTGTTTAAAGACAGAGGAGAGGACATGACCGCATTACTCATTCACAAATAAGCAAATATAAGAAGATTGCACAGGCATTAGCCTCAGTCTCACTGCTAATGTGGCGTTATGTAACCCTGTTTTCGACACTTTGCCTTCTCTTTTATCACGGCTGACACAAAGTAGCATACTGTCCGATGTACGGGTTGATTAACAGGGTTTTCTTTAGGAAGGACCGGTTTAAACGTAATGGAAACAAAGGACCAAAGTGGTCATTTAGGTTTAAAGAAAGGAAAGTGTCAATTAGCCAGGTCAACCTCCGTGAGCCAGCTGAACTAATGCTCCGTCATAAACAACGCTCAGCTACTACAGCCATCGCACTATGCAGGGAAAAGTACTAAATGAGTGTGGAAAAAGCATGGGAAAGCATCACTATTCATGCAACAGATTCACTACTCAAATTGGATTCTCTGCAAAAATTTGACAAACGGGGAGCATCCACGATCGGTGCCTGACTTCAGGTTCGAGATAACGACCCTCTTCTTGGCGAGAGCAGGGGGAAACTGTCAAACATTCCAGTAAGAATCCGTTTATGCTGGAAATGAACGGGCATTTCTCCTGATTTGCAGCAGAGCGGCAGGGCGCTGCGGGGCTTGAAACGTGACCGGCCGCGGGTTCGGCCAACCCGCAGGGGCCAGTTACAAAGATAAGGTTTCAACAAATGAGATACTGCACACAAATCTGCTCCAGTGCACACAGGAACTGGAAGAGGACTATTACCAATCACTGATCTAGGAAGGAGGGTAGTGATGCTTGCAGGCGGTATCTCCGCAGTCGTCAGCTGGGTATCAGAGAGCCGCCCACTCAGGATCCTGTCCACGGAACTCACGTCTAGCGGTGTCAAAAGCATCTTTTAGAACAGCTGTTAGCTGTTTGTGTTCTTAGTAGCATAGCAATAAATTACCAACACAAGACATGTATACAACTACCTACCATCTGCACAGCTGGTACTGAAACCAGCCCCAGGGTGAATACTTCACAGCAGGAAAGAACTCAAAATCTTGCCCAAAACTTTTTCTGCAATTGAGCAGTTTGACTCAAGAATCAGCTCAGCCATCGTGATCATGATCACGAGACTTAACAACAGTTTCGGTTTCGCTTAGAACGTCCCCGAAAAGACATTAGCAGATTTGGGCCGCGCTAACTGTGGCAACCATCTCCAAGTGGCGTTGTTAAAAACACAGTAAACAAGTATAAGCTTTGTCATGAACTCGTTCAGTAAGATTTAGATCTCTAATCACACAAACTAATCAGATCTTCATTTGATCCACTTTGTGTCTGAGCAGTTTGCGGGATTATTCAGCAGATTACACAGCAGAGGGAGCCGGTTCTGGCTGGTGGAGGGACTGGAGCTCCACAATTCCTTTTAAATGCTTCCATGTGTGCTTGCTTACATTCAATATCAATAATTCTAGTGTTGCTGATATGACGTGAGCTTTATCAGATGCTACAATGTTGCCGTCACTTTTTCCAGATGAAATCCAAAAATCTGAAGTTGTAGGCGTTCTGCGACGGCTTTGGTGAGTGAGCCGTGTAAATCTTTCCTGTCAGGAATTCTTTATTCCTTAACCTCTCCGGGAAGCCAACTGGGTCTGGGGCCGCATTAAGTAAAGGATTGCGGTTGCTCAGTGGCACAAGGTCAGATGCCTGTTGTTGGAAAGGCCAAATAATTTCTAAACGTTATTCCAGATATGTTTTTTCAGATGTTTTGAAATGATCAGTGAATAATGTCCTTGTCAGGAACTTTACCTCCCTCTTGCAGCTTTTTGTTTAAAAGAATTGGCCGGCACGTCGAGTACTGTACTGATGCTCTCTGATCTATGAATATGAAAACAAGCTAAGGTCCATTTAATTAGCCGCCATTGAGCCAGAAAATTGTTATACTGGACTATAGAGTAGTGATAACACAGCTGAGCATTGACCGATTGCTGTTTTTAACTTATTGACCTCATGGGTGTAACCATGACTGCAAGTTTGAAATTCATCCAGACGTGGCTATGAAATGCAAATAAGATATAAAAAAGTTTAAAAGCCTCTTAAAACAGCAACTACTCTGATTGCAGCACGTTATATATTCAGATGAATGCTTTTTAGCAAATGGCTTTGGGTCATTAACATTGACCTAGTGGGGATTTATACAGTTCTGTGTGTACACGTGAACTTTTTTTGACTATTATGGAAAAAAAACAATGAACTGCAGAATTTAATGCAAAAAATTAAATACCCTGAAAAAACAACTTACTAGGTCCTGTCGTACAGTTCAAAGTTGGTTTTAATTACTCTAAAGCTGACACTAAAATGTGTTTTGACTTACCCTGGTTGTGTGCTCCGCTTTTGTTTGATTGTGCACAGAGAGGTGTTAAAATTACTTCACTGTCATTGGTGCACGGGAAGCCTGGGACCGGTCCTTTGATTATTAGATTTCAGGGAGTAACGAGCACACAGGACTACAAAAACATCCTGGTGTATTCCAGCAAAGAGCACGGTGGAATGAAAGTCACGGACTTACGGCTGAATGAAAACGCACCAAGAGCATTTCGAATCAGTCACAAATGGTTTCTGTCTTGGATAAAAGTGATTTTTGAGCCTCTTTCAATAGTCATCAAGCCAAGAATGTATTTTATGGATCTACTGCAAAAGTTTTCAATAGTAAAATGGCTCATGTGAAGTCAGAAGTCTGAGAGAGGTATAGTTCCACTTGTTTCCCTGCATCTGCTCTGGGGATTCTGCGTGTGACATCACGCTTCTTTTAGGTTTCTGCTGATCAGAAGAAGCGACTGAACACAGAGGTGGAAGGGAAATTAACGCCGTTGCAATTTAAGAGCTTGAGAAGAAGAACCTTGCAGGCTTGGTGTCAGATGACTTGCAGGTTTATCTAGACGTTGACCTGCTCCTGAAAGAAAGGAAAGAGTCAAAACAACAAGCAGCTAAAATGGGGCCATTCTTCCGGCCCCGGTTCAAAAACCCATCTTTGACGCTGTTCCTCTTCCTGAGAGGACAGGATGCTGAGACAGAGCAGCTCCTTCCGCACTTTCACAAGCTGCAGCAAACTGCTTTCCCTGAGCGCCAGCGGGCTTTTGTTCTCATGCTATCGAGCCAGAGATTTTAGACACTCCAGACTTTCTCCCTCTCCTCTTCTCACTGCACGCCGCCTACTTTCTCCTCCATGTCCAGAAGTCAAGAGCTTGTTCCTCCATCAGAGGACCCTGTCATGCAGAGGGGAGCGGTTGTGACCTTTAGCTTCACCACCTGGCTATACGAGAGAGACGTCCATCCTGTGTCCTCTCTGGGGCAAGTGGACAAAAAAAGACCATCTGAAGTCTAACAGGACATCACTTTTCCTCTTACTGGCAAATCTGCTGATAATGCTGTAATATTAGGATGAAATGTCAAATTATTTGTTAATATGGATGATGATGAGCGACAGATGACTTTTAAATTAAGGTAAAAGTCTATAACTGTTCTCTATGAACAGCAGGAGAGAGCTAAAAGATGTCAAAGAATCGGCCTTTTTCCAGATATGTACGGCGGCTAGCAGCAGTTAGCAGGTAACTAAAAATAGCCACATGAACCACATGACATATTTATGAACTCTGGACACATTGTGACGTTCGTTGGTGAAGGAATATGAGCAGAAGGTGCGACTGGCTGCAGCCGAACAGGACCGGTTAATGATGCTTATAGGGCTGTTCCACACGTTTACACTAAATGCTGTGATAAAAAGGTAAATACGCCGCCAAATTTTATTGCTAATTATGATGTGTAGTCTACAGGCCCTCAGGTGAACTGCTGCTGAGGCAGCCTCACTGCAATCAAGGCATTTGTAAATCAAATAACATGTCTGCATGAACAGACCCTCTTTTAAATTAAATTATAGTTATTTCAGTCCATAAACTAATCTGAAATTTAATTTAACAGCTAAAAATAATGGATGTATATGGTAAACACATTTGAAAAGTTTAACTTTGTCAAAACCCTTCAAAGTCATGGGTAACTTTTGTTTGTTACGTAAATATTTTGCTTCAAAAGAATTTCAAATTTCCAAAGAGGATGTGGTGTGTTAAAAAGCTTCACTTAATGACAGAAAAAAAATTATCCCTTCCTTTTTTTTGTGCTGAGGAATAATTTTCAGTTCACTCGAGTTGTTCATGCACACTGGAAATTAGCCAGTAAACCATATCATGCAAATGAAAGCGAAAAAGCCGCCGTGAAGATGAACTCGCCCCGTGACAAAAGGGGAAGGCAGAGGGTCACGCCCCGCCGCGGTCATCCCTGAAGGGAGTCGGATCCCTGCGCTCGAATCCTGACAGAGACACGTTGCCAGCATCATTGCAATAAACTGCGCCGGCCTCTGCACTGGCTGGACGGTCACGAAGAAAACTACAGAGAAGAGCAGCCCCGCGCTGCTCAACTCCTTCAGGGTTTCTGTCCTTCCTGCAGGATAATTACAGCTTTTTTATAGTTGTGGTGCAAATCGGAATTCTCACTGTTGCAACTTTAAAAAACAGGACGTCATTTCTGAAAACATGCATGCATGACATTAAAAAAACATTAGAATGAGAGGTGCAGAATAACAGCGGGGGCCTCGTATGGCAGAAATAATGAAAACACTTGTAGTCAGAATATAAAATATATGAAATCCTTTCTCATTCTGCCAGACTGTATCTACTCCTGTGTATCTGGAACTAAGTGCATCGGTCACTCCATAAATTGAGTTAATGTCTGCATAAAGTTGTAAAAAGACCAGGCCTGTGGTGCAGCCAACAGGCTGTCAATGACCGGCTGACTGGTTCCTGAGTGTCAGATAGCTGTGACACCAAGGGTTTAAGGGGCAGAGGTATTGATTATCTGTTGTGTGTAAATCTTCTGCTGAAGAAGCATCCCTGTGAGGTTACAGCACTGCTGCGCCAATGAAAAGATGGCATATTCTCTGCAGCCAGGTTGGAGTTTTCTGCAGAGAACTGGTAATATGTGGAAAGTGTGTGGAAAGAGGAAAAAACTGGCGAAAACTGCACAATGACAGGACCGGAATTAAAGGCTAATTATAACAAATATGTAGCTATTTAATTTTATTTATTTACTTTGCATTTGCAACTATGACCTCTTTTGTCCAAACCAGTTTGTCCACCTCCATTCGCTAAAAATATGGAAATGAACACGGTAATAACAAATCAACACCGAAAAGGAAAAAAAAAAACGATTATTGCCGAATGAAGTTTGAAAAGATGGCTAATTTCAAGAGATTAGGATTTAGAATTGTATTAGATGAACCGGTCGAAGTGGTGACGGAATCGTCTGTTTTGACTCAATTAAGCTAGGTTGGGATTAGCCTCGCCGCGCACTTCCAGGATGACCTTTCTCTCCATTTTTGTGGTCATTTGTTCCCGCTGAAGCAGGCACACAAACATTTTAGGCATGAAAACACATTTTACATTGAGTGTATCAAATGCAAAGGCTCAGACCGGCCACGTAAGGTTAGACACCCAGCGAGGCTAACAGCTCCGGTTATGTTAAGTAGCCTTGATTATCTGGTCTGATAGACGGCTTAGCCGGCTAAAACTACACGTAACACTGGAACAAGCTGAATGGCAACACTTCATACACAACAATACTGCAAATACTGAACGCGTAGCACTCTTAAAAGCCCCACTTTTATTCGGGTTTAATTCGTTGTAATGAATTAGTCGTTCTGACCTGTTGCGTCCTTTCAGTCGGATTCATCATCACAGCCTGCCGAAAGCGGTTATCCACATAGGACGCCATTGTGTTTGGGACCCGCTGTATGAGGGATTTAGTATGTCTTCTCCTTCGGAGCTGTTTACAATTTGTCCGAACCGCAGATTGATACGAACGCAGCTCCCGCCGCCTTGATTTATTCTTCGCCTTTGCTCCGGTTCTAGCGGATGAGCTGGGAGTGCCCGGGGGCCAGGCCACGACTGGAGCCAGCCGCCGAGCGCTCTCCTCGGGGTGTCCGGCTCTCAGTTGGCCGTTCCGAAACGGGCTGCCAACACTGGACCCACCCAGATAATCTTAAACAGACGGCCCCGAGTTGTCCCCGCTGCGATGGTCTCGGTGTAGAAACGTGGGTATTTTCAGCCTGCGTTCGCCGAATCCATTCTCTGTCCTTTCAGCGTTCTGTTGGCGATGAAAAGAAAATCCATGCAGGCTCCTCAAAACAAAAAGAAAGCGAGCGGCAGACAGCTATCCCGTCAGTAACAACCTGGCACCCATCATGGGAGACTGATCAGAGTACGGTCAACTGGAAACACCATTACCGCGACATTTTTGGGACTAGAAGTAAAAATAAGCCCGCTGCTCGGCTCTGTTGTGTGCCACCATGGTGACTGACACAGCATGATCAGGCCTAATACAGTGAGCAGCGGCATTTCCGGGAATGCTTTCAAAATAAAGTCAACACGCGAGGCTACGGAAGTTGTTTTTGCACGTCATTTTTTCGAAGGTTTGAAAATCGAGCACACAAGTTAACAGTATCTGGCAAATACCAGACGTTTGCTAATTGATTGGGGTTTTTTTTTCTTCTAGATATTGATGTTTTGTGTGATAACATATTTCGAAGGTATTATTGAAATGCATCCTGCCCAACTATTAAAACCTAAATTTAACTTGACAAAGGTTTAGTCATGGGCGAGTCCACTTAACTGAAACGGCCGAAGGGAGGTGGAGAACCTGGTCCTGTACTGCCACCTAGTGGCGACATAGTAAAATAGACATGCATGTTAAAAAACACAGGGTTTTTATAGATAAAAACGCTTTTATTTAAAATATATATACATTTATTACATCTTTAGGTGTGCAGGTGTGATTAAATCAAGCAAAACGATAAAATAAAGTTTAAACTTGAATCAGAATATGATCTAAATCACCTAATTTAATTTAAATTTAGATTAAGTGACTTGAAGTGATGAGTGGAGGAAGCAACAGCTGTTGCTACAATCTAAATAGGACACTAACCACTACAGTGACTCCATGGTGACCAGTGGTTGCATTACAACCTACCCTGACCAGTGGACAAAAGGGAAGGCTCAGGTGGTCTGTCACGGGGAGCCCGTTACATGCACGAATCCAGGGCGTCATTGTAAACCTACTGGTAAAATGATAAGTGATAAAGGTGAAGCAGATGGAGAAGAGCCATGCGCACAAAGAAGCATTCTGACAGGTAGGTAAGAATCCACATACTGGTTTGCATTTTGTAGATTGTGCTTTTGCTTCTCTGCCTAAAGTAATTTTGTTTTCGAGAGGGACCACATAGCCAGTTAGCAGGGAACCAAATTTCCTGTGAGATTTTATCAAAGATAATTGTGTTTTTTAAGACTTTGGAGATATTAGTACGTGACACGCCAACAGTGTAGTGACAGTTGTGACTGTTGTAAAAATGGCTCTATTTCTGCATCAACTGACATGAAAAACTATGACCTTCCTTTATTATTAGTTTAGAATTTTCAACATTTTTAGGAGGATTTTTAAATCCTAACTTTACATCAACTGGGCAGAGAGAATGTTTAAAAAGCCGCTTTTCTTTACCGTCTATCGGATATTTCTGTCATCCCGTTGAATGTAAAACGCTGTATTTCCTCTTCTGCTTTCTACCTGCTCTTTTCCCAAGGAGGTCCGGATGGAATTGAGGCCTCCAGGCTGAGGTCAGGTGGTTTCCAGCCCGAGGCTGCAGGTGACCTCTGCGACCTGTGTCGAGCTGCGCCCAAGGCCCCCCACCCCGCGCCCCGGCGGAGCTACGTGGGCGAGATCGGCTGGGGTTGGCGGTTCAACCAGCTGCTCAACAGCGAGGTGCTCTTCAGCAATGTGCAAATTAAGGTAGAGCCAAATGTAGCCAAACGCAGCAGAGCGTCCAGAAGGGCATCTTCTCTTTGAGGCCGTCCTATGTTTACTCAAATTCAGCCTCATCCCAGATTGGTTTAATTTTAATCATCTCAAATTCTAATAAGCTGCTTGAGAGGAAAAACGCTGGAAGGCTGGTTTGATCTTCACCTGCGTCTCTTTTTGAACAGAAAACAGAGTTCCGGGCGGCGCTGGAGGACAGAGTGGCTCAGAGGTTCTTGAACACGCAGTGAAGCTCATTCGGGGATCCTTTTATTCCAAATGTGGGTTGTAACAACAGGTTTGTCCTTGTGTTTTTAACATGTGTATTTCTTCTTGTGAGGCTCTTTGTGATTCTTTTGGAGAAAAGAGCTGTGTAAAAATACTTGTTTGGTCATTTATGATTGAATGTAAAATGTCTTTGCTTTTATTGTCACATGAAGACACGGCAGCGTCTCAGGTTTTCACTGTTTGAAATGAGAGCGGTGCAGCTGATCTGCCTTTGTATTTATAATGCAGCAGGGCTGCTGCAGGAGCAGACAAACCCAGCAGTAACAAAAGCCAAGGAGAACACTGTTTATCTCTAACTGCTCAAAAATCACCCTCGTTAGGCTTACAAATCCGCACCCCAGCCTGGGTGCAGCAATGCTGCATCACTGGATCACAACGATATCCTGGAGCCACTAAAGTTCATTTGTGATGGAGAAAAATGGCAAAAACTATTCAGGTTAACAAAAAAACCCCAATCTTTAGGCAATGTGCTACTAAAAAAAGCAAAACAAATAACCTCAAAAAGGCAAAACCTCATTTTTTAGGCGTGTATTTGGAAAACAATAAAAGTCTGTGTATATTTAAGAAGAATTTGGGGTTTTTTTTAAATCATTTTTCACGACTGGTATTCTTATGCTTCCACTGAATCCACACTCGACAGAGTGGTGGCGTCAGTCCTGGAGATATTTGTGTTCAACCTCACCAGAGGATGCTACAGTTTGGAAGGTTTCGCAATCTACTCAAGACAAAATAAGAAATCATGCGTCGCAGCGACCGTTCAGACGGAAGATTGTCCCCCAGAATAATTGCCGTTGTGTATCAGCATTCCATCTTTTCTCCTGTGTGTCCTGTGGATGTAGCCTTCCTGTATGAGAATCTCCCGGTAATCTGTCCCTGCAGCACTTTCAATCATCCCCAAATAACTGGTGTTCGGACCGTCTACTGTAAGAATCCCAACCAATTTCAGATAATCAGCCACAAAAACACCAGTTCCCTGAGGTCAGCTGCAATTTGCTGGTACTACTACTGGTGCAAAGCACCCTTGAAGACAGCCTGCTGTGGTCGCTGTGACGCAAATACTGACATTCATTCTGTGACGCAGGTAAGGACTTTAATTCAGTAGAAGATAAATGGGTTTTCAGTAGTTTTCCCATCCATCCAAGATAATGATGTCCTAATCCAAAAATGATTTGCAGTTTTATGTTTCATCCTGAGCCTCATTAATCCTTTAGTGTGTCTGCCCTGATGTATGTAGCTATGTATGAAAAACCTAATTGATCAACTTTAGGTGTTTTTCCCCTGCTAGTATACGTATATATTTCCATTCTTACAGTTTAATAACATGTTCTAGTTCTCTGCTTGTGTACTTATATTTTGAAAATAAACCCAAGAATAACTTTTCTTAGTTCTCTCCCACCGGATTATTTTGAAAATAAACCCAAGAACAACTTTACTTTGAAATCACCCAGCAACGGAAATGATCAAATTTCATTCATATCCTCTGTGCGCCGGCTTCACATAGCAACCTAAGCTAGGAGAAGTGCTTGAAATTGCTCTTTTCTTAGAAAATGTCTCACCCAACACCGTCTGAAAAGCCTACAAACTCGGAAAACCCCCGGGTTTTCTTCGACGTTGACATTGGTGGCGAAAGAGGTCAGCTTGTGTTGAAAAATGTAATATAACTTACCAATTTTAGCGCCGTGTTAGCTTAGCAAGTCCATGGCTAATTCTTGTGATTTCCAGAAATGTCAATGTGCTACCAGAGCATTTCCACCAGACAGTATCTTTAATACAGTAGCTTTAAGCGCTGAATAATATAAAAATATACATAGTTTGAGTCAAAAAAAACTATTGATTTGGGCAGCTTGCTTTGTTCTCTCAGAAGTCACGTGTAGGCTGCTGTATGACAACCATGCCGTTGCCATAGTGTTGCGAAACGGCTCAGTAATACCTAATCGCATAACAGTTAGCATATATTTGGATGGCGAAATGTAATAAAACAGGCATATTTAGTAATGCACTTTATTGGTAACAATGGAACGTGTCAAAAACTTGCACAACTGTAGATGTTTTAAAAATAGAATTGTACCAGAAAGTGTGCCTAATCTAATCTGGGCCCAAAGCAGGGATTAACACTCTAACCTGTGAACAGCTGGAAGAATCGTTTTGGAGCTGTTTGCTGATGTGACCCCCAAAACTGCGGAGAATTTCCGGGCACTCTGCACTGGCGAGAAGGGCACTGGCAAATCAACTGGAAAACCACTGCATTTCAAAGGATGCCCTTTCCACCGAAGTATGTGACCTTGGCGTTTTACAGACATATAACGTAACATTTTTGTAGAATTACATTACCTTAGTTACGGTTTTACTTTAAAAGTCCGGTGAAATGACTTTGTTGCTCCAGCTACTGTCTTCTTTTAGGCATTTTACCTAGTTAATAGTTCTTATGGTGTCTACTGTTAAAGAAGAGAGGACTGATGTCTGATTTATCTGAAATGTTATCTTTGGCAGTCATCAAGAAGTTCATGATCCAAGGGGGTGACTTTTCTAATCATAATGGCACTGGTGGAGAGAGCATCTATGGAGAGAAGTTTGAAGATGAAAACTTCCACTACATGGTAAAAACAACTTGTTTGCGGTCTTTACCATTTCCCGTTTTCGCCTGATGGAATAATTCATGTCCTTGTCTTTGCAGCACGACAAGGTGGGCTTGCTCAGCATGGCCAATGCAGGGCCAAACACTAACGGCTCCCAGTTCTTCATCACAACCGTCCCCACGCCACACTTGGATGGCAAACATGTGGTTTTTGGACAAGTGTTGAAAGGGATGGGAGTTGTGAACATGCTGGAATCAATTGAGACAAAGGACGACGCCCCTGTAAAGGTAGTCTTTTGGGTGACACCGATAAAGGGCACAAACTCTGGTTCCTGTTAATGTAACACGATAAAGTAGAGGAGGAATCATCTTGACCTGCATGCAAGTATCTGTGCTAGAAACGTCTTTTTTTGCCATCTTCCTCTGCAGCCTTGTGTCATAGCTGACTGTGGCGAGCATAAGGACGGGGACAGCTGGGGCACCGCACCAAACGATGGGTCTGGGGACGCCCATCCAGACTACCCAGAGGACTCCGACATCAGCTTGAAGGATGTGAGTATCTGTCAAGTCTTTAATCTTCAAGGATTTTCAGCCTGCTTCATGAGTCCCGTGATCCCTGTTGGACTACTTGAGGTTTTTAGGAAATGTGCCCATTTGTGGACCTAAATTAGTTCTGATGATTTTCATCTATATCCCATTTCTCAGGGTAAATTCAGGCCCTGCTCAGCATAGCAAACGCTTGTAAAACTTGTACTCGACTACAGAAAATGGTTGTTATCCATTTTTTTTAGTTTGTTCGGCGCTAAATTTGAATACACTCTGTTTGATGACATGGAAGTCGCCCTGATTTTTATCTCTGTTTGAAGGTTGATCAGGTTCTGTCTGTGGCAGAGGAAGTGAAAAACGTTGGAAACCAACTTTTTAAGAACCAAGACTGGAAAACTGCAGTCAAAAAATATAGCAAAGCCCTCAGGTAAGAGACGCCACGCCTGTGCCTCAGGGTGCACAGCCCGACGACACAGAATGATATTAATTACATAGCAACGGTAAATACTATTTGCCACACATGCCTGACAGTATTCCAGGTTGGTTGTCATGGCAACGGTTGCCTCGACCAAGTAGCTTTTTTATTTTTGTGATCATTCTGATGAGCAATCCTGCTTCCAGTCCCTGCGTTACATCCAATCTAGTCAGCAGAACAAGCTTGTCACCCCTGTAGGTACTTGGAGGCCAGCAGAGATCAGCTGGAGGACGAGGAGGAGGAGGAGAAGCTGCAGCAGAAGCTGGAGCCCACAGCCCTCAGCTGCTACCTCAACACGGCAGCATGTAACCTGAAGCTGCAGCTGTGGCAGGACGCCCTGGACAGCTGCAATCAGGCGAGTCTGCAGAACCTCTGAGAGTCCTTTATGAATGGCGCAGTTGTTCTTACCATATACGCACTCTGGGTGTTAAATAAATGTGGTGTTGAGGGGTTAGGGTTAGTAAGCTTGGTGCAAATGTGGCTAAAACAGCAGATGGAATAACTTTCTAAATATAAAGTTGTTAATTGAATTAGAAAATGTTTTTGTAAAATGTGTCTGTCGTGTCGTACAGGCTCTTGAGCTCAACAAAACCAACACGAAGGCGCTTTTCCGAAGGGCCCAGGCTTGGCAGGGCTTGAAGGAATACAGCCAAGCCATGGTAACATCTGTGCAGGAATCTCGCAAACTAAAGAGAAATATTCATTATCTGTATAGATGAATTACAGCACGCTTTCCTCCCTAATTAGCAGGCTGATTGTAATTTATTTAGAAGTCTAAATGAAATATTTGGAGTAGTCTGAACGTTAAACTAACTGTATCTGTGCCGTGGGCATGTTGCATCATTATCAAATATTGGTTTGACCTTGTTGTTTCTGTATTGTGTGATGTTTCAGGTCGATCTGAAGAAAGCGCAAGCAATATCTCCTGAAGACAAAGGTGGGGAATTTGTCTTTTAAAAATCCGACACATTAAATCTTCTCCAGTTGCCTCTTTTGCATATGACGCATAATATGCAAATATGGGTTTGGCGAGGGGCGGATGGAGAGGTGCTGGAGTGTAAAGTCTGCGAGAATGAGAGAAAATGTGTACGGGGATGTGATAATGTTCGGTTTAAAGCACAAAGACAAGACGGCAAGCGGAGCTGGAGGTCACAGTTTGACGCCATTACGGTTCCATTAGCAGTGACACATCAATAAGAGTCCGTCAGACGGACAGCACACGTCTGATGTTTTAGAGATGAAAACGGGGGCCGGTCCGTAATGTCAAGGAGGGACCGTGAATGCATCTGTAAGTGCTGTCTTACCAGCTGAGTGACAGCTGAGAGCACAGAATAATCCACTTGGACGTGTGTCTTGCTGCTTCTGGCAGCAGTCACATCACTGAAAACAACACGGGTGTGTATGGCTGCAGTGACACACACCGCCTCCACCATTCAGCCTAATGAT
This sequence comes from Tetraodon nigroviridis, assembly GCA_000180735.1. Classification (NCBI taxonomy): domain Eukaryota; kingdom Metazoa; phylum Chordata; class Actinopteri; order Tetraodontiformes; family Tetraodontidae; genus Tetraodon; species Tetraodon nigroviridis. The sequence continues at coordinate 1,047,623 of CAAE01014744.1, read as the reverse complement.
CTTCCCTTCGCCGTCAATAATTTATCTGCCCCACATACTTTGTGGTAATGAGAGGATGTTTCCGAGGCGCTTCTACGTGCACTTGACTGCGTGGTCTTGGTGCATGGTGTAAACAACCGAATGGTGGTGAATGCAAGCTGGAAACGGCTTTCTTTGCATTACTGTCACTCTTTCATAACGCAAGCCCACCAGGAATGAATTCTGTAGTCGGATGAAAAGGGTGGCTGTTAAAACCAGTGAAGGTTTGGATCGCCAGTGAAAGCACTTTAATAGCTGCCATTCTTCTAAACATGATCCTGCCACCGTGAGATGAAAGCTGATGTAACTGGGGAAAAGAATAATAATTTCCCCCTTTTTATCGTGTGACTAATGAAAAAATTAGACACAGCCCCCCAGTTTCTACTGGCACCAAAAAATAGCTGTTTCATAAAGATGGAAGAGCACGTAAGGACATTCTTATTGACTAGTAGCAGATTAAATAGTGAGGATAAGTAGCTGTTTGGACATAAAGTAGCAGTGAAGCTTGTAGAACTTTGAACACTGATCACAATGTATTTTCTTTTCGGCAGCAATCGGAAATGAAATGAAGAGAGTCCAGCTCAAAATTCAAGAGGAGAAGGAGAAGGAAAAGAAGATTTACGCCAAAATGTTTGCATGAACGTCATTTTTGGTGTTGTTCTTACTGACCAACGCATCAGGCAGCAGTCAGGGAAAGACAATTGCAGATGTTTTCTGTTGCAACTCGATTCTGAGGCGTTAGGAATTACTTGAAGATCCTGATCATATTTCTGCACTGTAACACATGGGCTGACACTCATCTTTGCTCTGTGAAAGATCAGGAGGTTTTATGCCGGTGTCCTTGGAGACATCATTTCCAAACAATGTGTGTTTACCAGCGAGTGCTCTTTATTATGACGCCGTTATGTACAACACTGCAGAACTGCTACAGCCCCTGCAGAAATACCAGAAATAAACCTCGCTGAGACCCTCTTGCTATGTTGTTATTCATTTGCAATGTCAGCTACTGCAGTTGACTGTGACAATTAACATCCACCTTTAGGTACTATCCATCCATCCATTATCCTACCCGCTTGATACCCAGTGGTGTCGCGGGGCCTTTAGGTACTAGTGGTTTTTAATTTAATTAAAATACTGTATAAGCGGGATATTTCACATCCTGGACCATTTTATTGTCATTGCTATAAGAGGCCTTTTACAGCCAAACTGAGGCACAATTGCTGGTAGAAGCTGCAACCTTACGGGATGGACGACAAGCCTTACATCCCGTTGTAGGCTGGTCCGCCTCCGCCTTCTGGCACCACCCAGTTAATGTTTTGGCTCGGGTCCTTGATGTCACAGGTCTTGCAATGGACACAGTTTTGCGCGTTTATCTGCAATCTCATCCCGTCTCCAGTTTCCATGGGAACATACTCATACACACCTGGATGGATGGATGGATGAACAAAAATAGAAACAGTTTTTCCCATTGTGTAAACTTGCATTGAACAGCTTGTAAGAGCTGTGATTTGCCTGTAAATGGAACACAGGGTTGAAAAAAAGTAAAAGCTCATAACCTAGATTTGTCAGTGTGTGTTAAAGCCAGGGGTGCAGATAACCAGTCCAGTCAGGTCCCCAGCTTGAATCAGGCCCTCCAGTGCTGGATGGGACTGGTTATGTGCAGTCATCCACGCATGTTTTACTCCCATACAGCCTACAGGTATACACCCCACACTGCTGCCATCTTCTCTCTTACTGAAAGCAATCTGCACAAAACCTAATTTTAAAATCACAACTGCTGCACAATTACTTTTACTATCTAAAATGAACCCATCTGGGAACATTATGTAGCCAATATATAATCACTCTAAATGACTCCCCCCCCCGCCCCCCCGCCGCTAATATCTTTTGAATCCAGTCTAAAAAATAAAAAGAAAAAAAACAGTTCTAGTCTGGTTATTTTTCATCAGATATAATTAAATTGAACCCAGACGAAATAGTGCAACCTTTACCAAACGACAAAGAAGGCCCGAGGCTGACGTATCCTGCCCCGAGCCTCGATGCTACAACAGAGCTGCCTTTTATTGCAGCAGGTGTTGAAGATTAGCCGTTATCTGCGGGCGATGGCTTTTAGTGGCCGTGATGGATTTACCTGCAGGGCAGAAACGCTGCTCCGGCCCGTCGTATATGGCCAGGTTCCGGCCAACTGGGACGCCGTCATCCTTTAGAGTCAGGTGGGGGGGCTGGTCCCCTTCATGGTTGGTGCCGCTCAAGGCCACGGAGGAGAGCAGGTCGAAGCTTATCTTGCCGTCAGGTTTGGGGTATTCAATAGGCGTACAATCTTTAGCCGGCTTCAGCTGGTCTGCATCAGGACCTGAGATGGATCAGGCATAGCTGGTTATGGGATGTGGATTTTTTTTCTGATAAGATGACCTGAGTTCTTATCAACCGAAAAAAATAGCAGTAAAGGAATGCTGGTAAGTACCACTTTTTTATTGTTATGATCTCTGTAAAAACACCAGTAAATATAAAATCCAAAAATGCAGAGATCACATGGTTCCTTCCTGAGATTCCTGATGATTTCAATTCATGAAAACAGAGAATACTAATGATTCAGATACCAAGAGTACCTGAACTCACCACAGTGTTTGAGAGTCCATGGCTCTTTTCCCCTCAGGATCCAGTAGAAGATCCCAGTGTAGATCATGCCACCATACAGGCCAAAGTAGTTATGGAAAGACGGCCTTATGTTTCTGACTGAATGCAGCTCCTTCCACACCCACGACTGCTTCAGGTTATCAGCATACTCAGGTATGTGGAGCCCTGCAGCCATGAAAAAAGAACCAGTGTTAATACCCAACATTCGACAAGTAAAATTCTTTTTGCGACATGTAGTCGTTGTACCTGCTGTCTCTGAGTCTGGGTTCTCTGCCGTGACTCTGGGGAAAATGGCCTCGGCAGCCAACATGCCACTCTTCATAGCTGTGTGGGTGCCTTTGATCTTTGGGACATTCATAAAACCGGGGCTGCAGCCAATCAGTATTCCTCCAGGGAACGTCAGTTTCGGGATGGACTAGAGAGATGCATGAAAAAGATGACAGCAAATCCCACTTTTAGGCATCTGACTTTCTGCTACTGACTTTAGTTACATTTTTTACACATTTATTTAGCATCTCTCACGCTAGTCGGTCTTGCCCCCAGATTACAGCTAATATAAAAACACCTAGAATCCTCACCTGGATTCCTCCTTCATTCAGTGCTCTGGCTCCATATGCGATTCTCTGGCCCCCCTCTAGAGTCGGAGCAACGAACGGGTGATGCTTCCAGCGCTGGAACTCCCTGAAGGGGCTTAAATAAGGATTGTTGTAGTCAAGTCCAACCTGCAGGGAGACAGAGAGCGAAAGACGGAAAGAGAGGAAGATGAAAAACTAGTTCCCAGTAAGAATAAAATTAGCAGTGAGAAGGGGTAGTTGTATTAATTTTTAAAGCGGCTTTGTAATAATCAAAATATAATATAAAAAGGTCAGGAAGAAGAATATTGCACATGGAAATCTAAGAATTCAGTGCCTGCTTTTGAGTGCCATACAAACCTCAGACTACCTAACCCTATAAAATGATTAAAAATTATTTAATTAGCGGAAAACTTTTTCAGCTCGTCTCACAAAGCATCTGCAAATATCTGTATTGTGCAGAATGTCAGAGCAGGACACCCAGTGTTTCACCCCTACATACACAAAAATAAACTCACCACAAAGCCCAAGGCCACGAGTGGTTCGCCTTCATTTAGATGATAAAGAAAAGATCCTCCGTAGGTGTTCCTGTTGAGAGGCCAGCCCACGGAATGTTCCACTCTGCCTGGCCTCCACTTCTTTGCATCAATGGACCACAGCTTTGAGAAATATAAAATTCAATCACTAGGTTCAAGGAAGTGCTATCCTTTAATCTAACAACAAACACACATTTTAAAGATCGGCCTGTGTGTCAACGCTGTAGTCTCCTAATGCCGACTTGCTGGTGCATTCGTGGGCAGCTTACCTCCTTCAGGCCGATAGCGTAGGTCTGCGGTTCACAATTTTCACGCAGATTGAAGCGCTTATAGAGCTGCTTAGCCAAGTGGCCGTGGCAGCCCTCACCAAATAAGGTGACTTTGGCGTGGAGCTCCATTCCTCTCTCAAAAACATCCTGGAACAAGAGGGGGGAACTGGATGCAGATGATGCATGAGGCACAAGTGTCACAGCAGCTGGATTTCCGAGAGCTACTGATAGATTACTGCTCAGGCAATTGTCATATCGAGCAAGGAACAGCTGGTTGAGCGTGACCCTGTTACGCTAAATTACCAAAGCTTTTTGCTTCCTTTTCTCCAGTTTGCTGCATAGTCATTTATCATCCACCATGATGTATCGGGCCTGTGCCCTCACAAGATTCCCGACAAATTTATGAAACTAATAATATTAAAATAAAATATTAATAAACCAATATTAAAGACAGCAGTGAATTTAAGTCAAAGGATGGAAAAGATTAATTAACGTAGTGTGAGAATGTGAATCTGTAACTCAACCTTACTCTAACATTACCACCGTGATTAAGGATGATGTCTGTACCTTCGGTGAGCCGTCCTTAGCAATGCCAACATCGTTGGTAGCGATTCCCTTCACACTCCCATCTTCATGAAATAAAACCTTGTCAAAAAACAGTGAGGTGAAAAGATTAATACTGGGATCTGGGGGAAAAAGTAAAAATGTTTCTATCTGAGCATGTATAAATACAATGACCAAGTCTGCATCCCTGAAGGAAAACTAAGAGTGGGAGCTTTAAGCGGGAAGGAAAGAGAAAAGAAGGAGAACTTACTTCAGCTGCGGCGTCAGAGGATAGATCTCCACTCCCAGCTCCTCAGCCTGCTCCCCCAGCCAGCGGACAAAGTTCCCCAACCTCACGATGTAATTACCATGATTTACCATAGGCAGACCTTCACACAAACGAATCCCAAACAACACAAGTCAGATGAGTCACATCATTTAGCAGCGCTATAATGGGTGGATTCTCTCTTCTTAGTGAAAAGAACCGCTGATCACAAAAGAGTTAGAGAAGTAGGTAATAATACGCGCATGACAATATAATATGGTTCAAGGTTGTACTAAAGAGACAACGCTACACAAGAAGTGTACGGCAAAGCAGCTCTTTACCTGGCAACAGGGGAACAGGAATTCTGTGTTTCGCCGTTAAAATACTGAACACGTCTTCAGTCACTGGAGTGTTCAAGGGTGCCTGGAGCATGATCACAACGAGTGATGGTGAAAGTCTGACCAAATTCCAACATTGCAGACTTATTTTAACACATATACAGGCATACTTATGGAAAATAGATAATTATTTAATCATTTACTACACACAGCAGGTATCAGGAGGAAGGAAAGTGAAAACTCTGAATGATCTAAAGCATAAATCTTGTGTAAGTTTGTGTAAGACGATAAAGAGAGGTTGCTTTGCCGTAATGATGTCCCACTTGGGTAAAGGAATACAAACGGAATATTCAGCGTGGCCAAATTCTTTCAATATGAACAACTTGAAACCCAAAAATCACAAGAACTAATACACTTACCCCCCGTTCCTTCCAATCAGGGAAGAGCTCGGTGAGGGCGCTGGGCTCCAAGCAGGCCCCCGACAGAGTATGTGCACCAATCTGCGAGGCCTTCTCCACAAGGCACACTCGCAGCTCCTTCTCATGTTGGTTGGCAAGCTGCTTTAAGCGGATGGCTGCTGAAAGCCCAGCAGGGCCTCCGCCGACTATCACCACTATCTGCCTCGTCGGCAAATCTCTCCATTTCTATTCCTGGGAAAAGGACCACAAGAACACCAAAGTGTTTAATGATGCAATACATTTAACAAGTTCACTATCTTTTATCTATCTTGACTAATTATAGCTTATTAATCATTTAAGAGATTTCCGTTAATGCACTTATAGAGAGGAAGTGCTTAACACAAACTATTGCAAAATGCATATAACGAGCACAGTTTATACTCATGAGACAAAAAAAAAAAAAACCCCAAATCAAAACTGGAGCGTGAGTAATTGTGATTAGGTTCGTATCGGATCTTGTGTGAGAGACGAGCTCTGCAGACTTACCTTCCCATCTCGAATCTTGATCTCTGGGATGGATGCTGTAGTGTGTTGTGATGCGAGGTGTTGCCACTGACGAACAGGTCCGCCTGTTTACAGTTGTGTAGAGCTGAGTTGCAGCATGATCCGTCTGCACAGTCCGTAAAGCATTGATACACCTGTGGGCTGTGACAGAGAAAACCGCCCTAAATCAAAACCAGTTTCAACTTGTGGTCATCTGGTTATCTACACACAGTTCACATGGCTTTGCTTTGACCTTACCTGGTTGTAACATGTGTTACAGCATATATGGAATGAGTACAGCACTGTCACAAATGTTTAGCTAACGCTTAAAACGCTTTTCTAATAGTCAACCTTGATGAGCTGCATTGCCAGGCAGTTCTCATACAGTATTTGTTTAGCACATGCTAGTACAGTTACTACATTCAAGATGACCTCCTTCTAATAATAAACGTTAAAGGAGAAACCACTTGATCATTTTCAACGCCAAAGGATTCATAACACTGAAGGTGTGCATAATAGACAAAATAGCACAGAGTGTCCGTGTTCGAATGACCCATATATCGGTTCAACTTTCACCTATATTTTAGCTTCACGCTAACATAAATGGGTTTGCTTGACTACATCAGTGAAAGTCAACGCTTCGTTTCAAATGAACAATGAGAGCAACACTACATTTGGAATGTCGAGTTTTTGTAAGGCCACTGGAGACAATCAAATCGTGTTGAAATCTGACAAGAGAAACTAATTAACAGCACTGCTTACATCAAGCACCCGAAGCTCGCAATATGGCAGCTAACTAGCATTTAGCATAGGTAATAGTTACCTTGAATGGAGTATCTGCTAACTGGAAACATCGTCAGCTAGCGTTTGCTTACTAGCTGACTTTTCTGTTTAACTTCAAAACACTTCCTAGACTGTACAAAGGTTGTCCAAAAGAGATAAGAAAAGGAGTGGAAAACGTCTCACAAAACACGTCTTATAATCACTTCGGATTGGAGAGCGTCAATGCTGCGTAACTGCGCGAGTTGATGTATTCGACAGTGTGGTAACTGCGCAAATATTGACCAGTAGACTGCAATTTTGTGTCATGTTTTATTTATATAGTTACAGAACACAGTAAACGTAAAAAAAACAACACAATGTAAATAATAAGATAGACACCTAGTGAATCTTTTAGTACCATTAAAACATTAACAAAAATGACGTTTATTAAACAAACCAATTTTGACAAAAATACGACTTAAAAAAAACCCTGTTTAAACAATAATGTAAAAAGTTTGGTAAATGTTTACCGAACAATCAGCAAAACACGAATTTTCAAAAGACCTAAAGTTATTAAACTGAAGGCAAAAGAAACACAGGCAAAATCCTTTTCTTTCTTAAATCTTTTTGTTCTTGATTTTTATAATACAGTACATACAGAAATATTAAAAATATTTATCGCCAACCAGTTTTTCTGGGGGTTTTTTTTTTTTTTTTCAGTACGAATGTAAACACAAATCACTGGTACACAACATGTTCACATGTCACTGTTTTAATAAGTTGTGTGTGTGTGCATGTGTGCTATTTAATGAACATTAGTAATATCTGAAAAGCTAATTTTCAGAGTTCAGTATCGATAAAAAATACAGACAACAGCACAAAACGCCTATGGCCATATACAAACATGTTTACTGTACACCTGACACTGTAAAAAATGTGTTGTATGGCATACTTGGTAGTGAGGTAAGGTGACAGTCCAAATCCTACAGACCAGCTGAAGATTTTCAAGAAATGTGCAGTATAAAAGCGTGTATAGCTGTCCAATGAAACTACCTGACACAATAAAATCAAATGATGTGCATTGTATTTTATAAACTCATTATATATTTTTATACCCATGCAAACCATTTGTTTTAAGAGGCAGAAGTTTAACAAAAGCATCGAGGTGGCTGTGGTTCATGTGCAAAGTCCAATACAATATACAATAGCTGCTGGTTAAATCCT
>CAAE01014744.1:1009188-1033003 GCA_000180735.1 Tetraodon nigroviridis | reverse complement strand
CCTCATTATTGGATTATATGATATATTTCTGACAAGAAAACAAACAGAAACTCAATTATGAAGAGCAATTGTCCGAAAAAAGTGCTTGTTTCCATTTTAAAATGTGTAAAATATCTATACATAATCCAACTTCTATATACTGTACACATGTATACACTTATTAACAATCTACAGCATCACTAATACTTTTAAAATGTTCTATCACACAGCCTGTGATGGTGTGATGGACCTACTGATCTACTGAAATCTCAAGGTTGGTAACTCACCATCAACACATTCACAGAGCTATTCTCATATTCAGAACTGTGTATTCTGGTCAGTATTTATGCAAACAAACTCACAACTGTAGCAAATCCTCCAGTAAGAGAAAGAGATTTGGCGGGATTGCCACCAGTCTGTTGCTGGAGAGATCCCTGCACAGAGGCAAATCCGCATTTGTGTTTCCAGGTGAACACAGGTTTCACTTTACTTATCTTTTAAAAAGAAATCCTGCAAAACAGAACCTGTTGCCGCTAAAATAACTTGGTATTCTTTGATAAATATACAGTGAGAGTTATATTTCTCAGCTGTAGACATTTCAAGGTTTATCAACTTTCGACTGTAATTATTTGAATCACATGCAATGCAATTAATTACTTTAGTCTCCAAGCATGCCACATTGTGAGCCTGACAGATTAGTAAGAACATTGTGGTTGGCATTGAAAGCCCCCCTCATGTCTCTGCTGGGAGAGAGAGAAAATAAAAAAAACAAAAATTACCTAGGAGTTTATGAGGCCACTTAGAAATGTTTGAGGACAAAATAATTTGTTTAACGAGCACAGTGAGGACAGTTTTTGACAAAGGCACAATGATCTTAGGAGTAGAAGACTTCAGAGGACGCAAAAAAAGAAAGAAAGAAAAATAAGCACAAATCGATCACGGATGAGTCACTAAAAGCCAAAATAACACAAAATATTTAGCTTCAGATGTGTCAGATGACTGTAGGACTGTGATAGTGACTGACGGTAAATAAAAAAAGCAAGGCCTACTAGTGACTCAGCTTTTACTGATTTCTAGACAGATTTTTTTTTTAACAATCATTATGCCCAGAAGCACACAGTACATATCAAAGAATGACTGTTCTGCTAAAAAAAACCCCAAACTGTCCATCATGCAGCTCAACAACAGGTTGCAACACATCAACTCAAACATGGATTTTTCCTAAAGATGAATAGACTCAATGTTCTGACTGATTTGTTGTGCTGCATGCACCCTGTTTGATAGGCAGCAGACTCTGCTAAATGTCAACCAAAGCAAATAGTTTTTACTATTTCAGCTTTTGATAAAAAGTGCTGAAACTAGAACATAAGCCGCACACTGTACTCGTTATATTCCTTGTTTGTAAGCTACAGATGGTGAAAAGATGAAAAGCTTTGAGATAAAATTGCAACATCCATTAATAATTAGACCTGCTCTGTTTTGTGGGTGAGGAGAAACTCAACATCCTGAAAGCAGACAGAGTTCTGTGAGGGCCTGAGCTGTGAGTACACACATTGCCCTAAAGCAACCAATACTTCTGCAGCCATGTGCCTTCCAAAAGATGAAATGTTTGTTCCTTAAAGTATAATGGTAGATTAATCAAGTTCAATCCTTGGGATGCAAGTTTTCCATCCATTTTTACCGAAAGTCAAAAGTTTACATCTGATAGAAACTGCTTCGCTGCACAATCTAACCTTTTTGGGTTGATGGAAATAAATCCTGACTGGTACTTACAATTCGCCGAGCCTATGAAGGACCGAGAAAGCCTGCTCATTTATATGACTGATCCTGTTCTTCTGCAAAACTCTGAAAATACAGGAGAATAAAAAGGTTCAGTGCCACTGTTTGCATTTGGTCATGATGAATTGTAAAATAAAATTTGCATTCCTTTATGGAAATGTAATTAGAAATGAGATGAAAGTGGAATACTTACAAAACTGTGAGCATGCTGCATGAATGAAAAGAGACGTTGCCGATGGTTTCTATGAGGTTTCCCTCTAGATCCCTGGATCACAAAAAGAACACACGGATAAACACACATGATAAATTCATCAAGGCCTTCAGATTTCAGTACAGGCCAGCCTTTGATTTACAGTATGTTGACATGATTCACACTCACAGCCAGTTCAGTCTCGGCATTTCTCGGCAGATATCATCCAGCTTTGTCAAAGAGTTGTTCAGCAAAACCCTGTCAGTCGTCAAAACACAATTTGGTGACGCAAATGCCGTTAATCATGACTCACATTCAAAATTAAATGGTTAATTTAAAGATAACGAGAAGCATAAAAAACTCTTGATTAACAATGAGAGATAGAGGCAGTTGAAAGAGCATTAAAGACTGTATTCCTAATAGACAGACACATCTTCATTTCAAAAGGAAATTAATGATATTTTGAAAAGGTAATTAATTAAACTAAACAGAACAAAACAGTGGGAGGTGGCAGATAGTGGAAAGCCACTTTTCAAAGTCTGACTTTACAAAGCAAGAGTACAAACGAATCACATGAACAATATCAATGCGCGCTCATATATTTTTCCAGATCCGTTTTCTTTTTTTGTAAGAAAAGATAACACAAATCTGAACTCCTTCTAAAATCAGAACAGAACTTTTATCCTCGTGCAAAAGTGTGGAACTCATTCACCAGTGTGATTTCAGAAACGAGACCCCAGGCAAACAACCGAGGCTCTTTCGGTTATTGGGATGCAGCTTCTGAACCCACAGGCATGGTGGCGATGTTACATACCTCAGTAGGACTGCAAAAAGCCCTACGCAGACGCTGATATACACGTGTCTGCTGGTAAAAGTACAAATAACAAGCTTCTCTGCTAAGTAATTGACTAAACCGGGAAAACACAGACAACAGATCAACAAGATCCACACTCAGAGGTGACAGCGTACCTCGCTTGCGTATTTAGTTAAGGAATATTTTCCTGTTCAGAAAACGTTGTGTTGAAATTTTTCACATAAATAATTCACAATTTGGGAAGTCAGACACAGGATAATCATCCTGCTTGGTGTTGTCTGATCCCACTGACTGATGTTGCTGCCCTTATTGCTTTGTTTGGCTGTGTTTGAATTAACCTTTTTGGTTCTTGCTGTCTTTATGGTGTAGTTTTGTTATTATACGGGGAATTTCATTGTTATAACAGCCTTCAAAAATGTCCCTAAAAGTTTGGAAATGCCAGCCTGGCTAACAGGAGCACATTTAGAAATCTGTTGTCGAGCTTTTCTTATAAATAAAAAGCCAAAAGTGAAACCGCAGCATGAGGACATGAATATTAAAAATGAAAAAAGCTCACAATAAAACAAGCGAGTTCAAACCGGAAAAGGTCATTGGCGACACTTGATGAATGTCATTATTTTCCAAGATTCTGCAGCCAAAACAGAGAGATAGAGTGTAACTATTGAAACTCAAACATGAAAACACAGTATCAGTGCAGATTATTTCCCACTCAAAGCAAACCAGTAAATACACCATCCTTGGAAAATGTATTGATTCTTGTATAGTTTTTTATGCAAAAACAACATACAGCCACTCCAACTTGTGCAGATCTTGGAAGACCCCCGGCATGAGGACTGAAATCCTGTTATAGCTAAGATATCTAAGACAGAAAACAAGAATAAAGGTGATATATTTCATGAATATGAATTTCATATATAAATGAGTATCGTTCCACTACTGGTTCTTTTCCTCCTAAATGCCGACCTGATGTCGAATAGATCAAATTGGTACAATAAAGGCTGATCAGTGTCAAAGTATGAAATCAATCATTCAGGCATATAAAGTCAGTTGATAAAAACTTTTGTGGAAAAAAGATATAATATATGTAGAAGTACAACTTACAGCCTTGTTAAATTATAAAGACCTCTGAATGCATCAGGATTCACACTGTGAATATTGTTATGCTGGAGATATCTGGATTAAAAAGACATAAAAACAGGTCAGCAGAGTCCACATCAATGCAACAAAAGCGTTTTTACATTAAAAACGGAAGTGCTGGTGATTCACGGTGATGTGCTTTATCATTGTGCACCCTGCTCCGCAAAGCTTTTAATCCATTCGATCCAAGGTTGCGGTGATTTGACATTGTCTGAATCCTGGCCAGAACCTTTCTAGCCCCATGCCGGTTCCGTCTGGGCCACTGTGTGAGGTTGATAAATAACCTATGCCTAAACTAATCTGTTTAGTGGAACAGAAGAATAAATTGTTTCCCATACCCTTCTTAGTCATACACAGACCAGATTTTATTTTGTTGAAACTAATTTTTTGTTGAAGGTAGTTATGTAAGATAGATCTTTAAATATATGAAATAGAAAATTAAACTTACAGTTTCTGCAGATTGTGATACCTAAAGAATATCTTTGCTTTCAGCTCCTGAAGAAGGTTCCTTTGAAGGGACCTGTGGGAGTAGAAGACTCTTAAAATGACACCATAGATGATTTTATCTTCATGGTGCGTTTTCACTTTGTTTGACTGTTTGTCAAAAATGACAAGAAAATTATAGGATATGAATAAACCATCATTCACTCTGACATTTCCCTTCTATCAGCTGTAATCAAACGTGAGTCTCTAATAATTGACTTTATGTTTCATCCTAAGTACTAGAATATTCCAATATAGTGGAACTGATGAACAGTGCTATAAAAAAGCAGCCAACAGATCCTCCCGACAAAATCATTGATAAACATTCTAATGTTATACAGGGATATATTTCACGAGATCAAATACTATATTTTGGCATGTAGGTGTTGAACTATTGTCTGAAGCAGAAATTTATACGTTCACATATCTTTTCACTGTCTTAGGACCTGAGAACACATGTATCTTTTATATTAATGACTGTGAGCTACAGCTAAATGCCGAAGAATTGACGTTTTTATGAAGAGTGTCACTTTTTTATACCGCACATTGTTCAAAAACAACCCTTAACATTAAGTATAGTTAACACAGTACTGGGGGAAAGGGGATCTGCTAAACACATGTTTTTTTTTTCCTATATATTTTAGGTTGCAAATTTACTTAAGACTAGTTTTTCAAATTCTCTGCTGGTGTCAATCTGCGGTCCAGAAGTACTGTAAGTGTCCTTCCACGTCAGGTTTGCAGGCTATCACCTCTCCATCACTTAGCTCAATATTTAATGAAGCTGGTGCACGAACGGGCTTTGACACTTGTCAGGTGCTGTGGGACGGGAGAACCCAAAGCTGCTTCAGGATATTAAAAAAAGACAAAAAAAAAAAAAACGGATTTCTGACTCACATCATGGTGACATTTACTGCCACCACGGGGATATCAGGGAGCTGCCCTCCGTCACAGTCCAGCTCCAGGTCTCGGCACAGGCAGCGCTCAGGCACGGCCCCTAGCACTGGGGAGGGAACGTCAAGATCCATCAGAGGAGACCTTTTTCATGTGACAAACCTGGAGCCGTTTAAATAAAGTCAAATTTGATTTCTGCCGGTGGAGTCCAAGTCACCTTTGTGACAGAGCAATTGAATTAATAATCAATATCAGAGGCAGCTCCTAGGCAGCAATATCAACTTATAGAGATTACTACAGAGAAACTGTAGTTTTACAGCACAGAAAGCAGCAATTGTTTAAACATTAGTTAAAATCAGAGAACATTTAATTACAATTCACCAAATGAATTGATTGAGCAAACCATACAAATTCAGCAGTCATCACAACGTGCTGAGCAGCTACGTAAAATATGCTTGTGCTGTTGGGAAATTTTGGAATTAAAACCTTTTTTTCTTGTAAAGTTTGAGGTGTTAGTTTAAGAGCTCTGTTGGCAGAGTTCAGTTGTTTAACATTACGTTGACCTCCAGGCAGTGGCGGTGCCCTGAAGACCAGAGGGTAGCCGAAGGTTTTACCAGCATCTTGACAAAAGTTTCCAGCATTCTAAACTGTGGCAGACAGATATATACAATATAAATCTCTTAAAAATTGCCACTCCTCTTTTTCATGTAAATCATATTATTTACCACAAAATGAGTGTGTCAAAAGTACAAGCCCATTGCCCCTGTCAAAATAAAATAGAATAGAATAGAACTTTATTTATAAAGTCATAAAAGCGCCAACTTTCAAGATACAAAAGATATTAAAGTAAATTGTGTATAGGAAACACATATCATGTAATAAGTAGGATTTTTTTCAGAGAACTCTTTATTATCTGTTATTATTACCTATTTAATGGCATATTCTTTAACCAATTATAATACAGCATATAGCAGTGAAATGTGTGAAAAATCTGAGATTCAATACTTACGGCACAGGTTTGATTTGACCACAGCGTTGTGGCTTGGCATTCCAAAATACTTGTCAAAAAGATGAGGCCAACCATTATTGTCTCCTGGAGAATTAAACAAAGGATAGAGACAGAGAGGAGAACCGAATATTATCCATCCTGTGCTCCTCAGATTGCCAATTACCAATTAAAATAATCATGATCGAAGTTAATTATATTAAACCACATGGCAGCTTTTCACAACCTTTCTCTCTTCTCAAATGATAGCAGCTGGACTTTGTGCTGCCACACCAAAGAGAACTGAAGTTCCTTTTAAATTATGGCTAAAAACAGAAAAATAAGCATAAAAGATCAGCCTTGAGTTAAATAAAAGTAGTTATAAAAACCATACTGACAAGTGCTTAATGCCCTCATGAAACTGGTCACTAGTGTCTGGAGTCAACCAGACCACACCATATGTCATTTTATAAATACTAGAGATAATCAACATTAATATCTTTAAAAAAGAAAAAAACATTAAAAGTTGCGACAGGATAAAAGAAACATCAACAGAAAGCACAGTATGCTGCCTGCAGGCAGGAGACAATCTGCGCTTCCTGTTTTGTTTCTTTCTCATTCACAGCTCACGTCTGCCCTCAGGCATAGGTGAAATGTTTGGCTTATCAATCAAGTCACGCAACATGGCCTTGATCGTTGAGATATACATTGAACATTCGGAGAAGATGGTCGATGGGGGAGCGCTGAGTGCTGTATGGATTCTCACCTCTGACACCATGACACTGGAACTTTAGGGCATCTGGCCATTGCCAGCAAGTCCTTTGTATACACAGAAGCACAATATTTTCCTTTAGAATAGGGTTCTAGAGGTTCTGATTGCTGATGTACTGACCTAACTACTGAATACATCGTCTATAACTACAGCTTTAAATTGCTGTTGGCAAATATGCGAATGCTGGCATATCCCTCTGATTTAGCCCAGCTTGTTCAGTGTGGGATCATTGTGCTTCTAAGCTCCTTAGACTTGGGATCTTTTTGTTCGTTCTGCCAGCTCTCTAACCTGCAACTTTGAGATTTAAAAAACATGTCGTACCAAGCTCAAAGAAGAAAGCGCCCGCAAATGAGACATTTTAAACACTCCCGCTGCTTTCTCTTGTCCATTGATGCGGGTAACTTTTCTGTTCTGTGAATCTGTTCGCGGCAATTTCAAGGCAATAGTTTGGGCGTGTGCTGAGAATCTCACAACGCCCTGATGCTGCGACTCCTTCAGCTGTACGGGAAGCAGCTGTGATAAATGTGTTAAATAGCGCCCTGCCATTAGTTGATAAGCTTTCCTCAACAGTGTGCAGAACTGAAGCTTAAAAATTGCAACACTTCTAAGAAATATTCTGAAAGCTGATTAATATAAGTGAGAACAATTTTTAATAGACGGGAACCTCATTTTCAGATACAAGCCAAAACACAACACAGTTAATAGCACAACTAGTAAAATATAGAACTATTGTTGCCATGACCACTTTGATAAAAATCACTTATTACTTTGGTGAGAAGCATCAATATCTACTGCTTGAAGCATTTAAAGAAAAGCGTAACATAAATATAATGCTCCTAGCAGCTTATCCTGCCTTCACTCATACTGGTCAACCATTCTTCATCAGAAATATGTTTATCCTTCATATTGACACAAAATGTGGAAATAAAATATGTCTTTTCATCTTTCACCGTTGGTGCAAATGCATTTTAATTAGATGGGCTATTTTTTACAGTGTGCTTTTTGGTGACCGCCTACGAATCAATCTCACTATTCATCCATCCATCCATTATCCTACCCGCTTAATACCCAGTGGGTGTCGCGGGGGGTCTGCTGGGTGCCTATCTCCAGCTCTCTTAGGGCGAAGGCAGGGATCCACCCTGGACAGGTCGCCAGTCCATCGCAGGGCACACACACCATTCACTCACACATTCATCCTCTATGGACAATTTAGAGTCTCCAATTAACCTGGCATGTTTTTGGACTGTGGGAGGAAGCCGGAGTACCCAGTGGGAAGCCACGCACATACAGGGAGAACATGCAAACTCCACACAGAAAGGCCAGCAGCAGCTGGAAGCGAACCAACGACCTTCTTGCAACAGCAGTAACCGCTGCACCACCGTGTGGCCCAATCTCACTATTCTTTTCGCTGAAATGACACACAAATTGAAGATGTTTCTTAAAAGAGGCACTTATTCAAGATATTTTCATCCTTTTTTCTCTGCATTCCCATCTCCTCTTGAAAAGAAGAGGTGCCTGTTGGCCATTATATAAAAGAAAACGCCGACCGCACGGGGCAATAGAGAATATGGTGGAATTGTCTGTCTGAGACCCTCAGAAGGAGGGAAGAAAGCAAATGTTCTCAGCAATTCAGAATCAGAAAATAAAAAAATGACTCCTGTCAGATTGAAGCCAACACACAGGGTTTCACCAGCATCCAGTGTCTTTTATTGAATTATTTATTTAACTTATATTATTTATAGTAAGTCAGTCTACGTCACCTTTGCTAGATGATTTTGTGGTTACAACAATATATCAGGATAAAAAAGTCATTTTAATTGTTTGCCAAACTGTTAAGAGGATGAAACATGTCCAAGAAAGACAAGTCATGTGCAAATACAACATGACTGTTTTCTGCCTGTTTACACAGAGATGGGCTCCTTTTCTACTTGGAATTCCCCTGCAACCTATGCCAGAAATGTACATGTTTCAGCAGGCGAACTGATGAGCTAGCACCAAGAAGGGATAACTGACCCCTAATTAAATCATTTTAATTGAGGAGGATCCAAGTTTTGGGTGCTGAAAATACTCTCGACACAAGCTGTTGCAGCCATGATTTCATTATCATAAAAAGACTCTGCTGCTGAAAATGGGGCAGCGAGGGATCAGACGTGAAAATTTTAGGATGAGAATTGCATATAACAGTGGAGTGAGCCCACAATGTACAGCTTTTTAGGTTGCAAAAGTAGTAAATAAGACCCGAAATGGTGGGAAAAGATATTAGTTTTTTTTTTTTTTTTTCATGACAAAGGGTTTTATGTTTAGGACACAGAAAACACCATTCTTGAAGTGGGCATTGTTTAGAGAAGTCTACTGTAAAAAATGGACCTCTATCACGATCTGATGATTTCAGAATCTACTAGGTATAGTTAATAATGTTTCATGATAAGCTAATTGTTTTTTATGCAAATGGTTCAAATATAAAAAAAAAAATACCACAAAATAGTGCTTTATAGGTCAACTTACCTATATAGGGTAAACACTCCATACTCTCACAGTCTTTACACAAGAAAGTAACGTCCATCACTGTATGGTATAGGGTTGGGATTGGGTGATGAGACTGAGGTGAGGAAGAACCCATCACATTTATGTGCAGGTCAACACATTTATTTAAATGCCACTGTTTAGCTGGTTCAGAATTAATCTCCGACACGCACAACATCACAAATATGATACGTTAGCTCGTATCATGTTCCGTGGGTGGTCTAATTAGATTGGAAGTAAAGTATAGATATGATTGTTTGCTTAGATAAACCCTTTCCAATTTCACTGCATTGCTTTGAAATGTCTGCTTCAAAGCAGACCAATTTGTGACTGGTTTATATTGTTGTGATGATAAACTTAAGTCAAACTGCAGAACTGAAAAGACTAATTCACTTTGCATGTTGATAAATGATGGGCACTGCTGCAAACAGTGATAAATAGAAACCACAAAGGGGGGTGCTGCACGACTAACGATGTGTGGCATCGCACACAAGGAAAGGAAAAGTTATTTTCATTGTTTTGTGTGGAGCAACCTTTGAATCTCCTGGTTAAAAAAAAATTAAAAAATAAAAACAAAAAGCTACATGCTGCTTAACAGACTAACCAGAGCAAAACTGCAGGGCATTTTGAATCACAAGAAGAAGCTTCATTTCTCGTTAGACCTGCACACCTGATCAGAGAGCAGAAAAAAATGAATATATCTGCACTATATGCTACTCAGTTTCATTGCACACATGGAAATAAAAGACAGTGCTTGCTCCTGAGTTCTGAATGCTTGCACGAGGTAAATGATTGTCTTCATACATCCAAATATGATCGATTTTATTGCTTAACATGTCAACAAAACAGCATTTTTTTTCTGTGAGTATCTTAGGAATGATCAACTTTTAGGGAGAACAGTGGTCCAAGAACAGAAATAGGTTGTCTGAAAAACATAGATCTTACACACCAAGCTGCTGATTGATTTCTAAACACCTGAGGGTCAAACACACTAGTAGTCCAAATCCCAGCAGTGTGTCCTGCACCACTGTAATCCACTGGCTGCCAATAAAAACATCACTTTATGAATCAGAATTGCTCATTAGCAAAATAAAAGCATGTAAGGTGACCAAATTACTAATTTAGCAGGGCACACAAATAAACCTATAGGGTATTTTGATGTGTAGTTAGATGTTTTCTTCTTATACTGACGAAGCATTGCATTGTTTTGCACTCAGTTTTTAGTCACACTCCTGTGTGCTGTTCCTGATTCGACAGCCAGAATGTGTGATGACAAGCGACACAGCAGGTGGTCTTTGTTGATATCTGCTGTTAGATGCTTTGTTGGAGTGATGCTTCTCCAAAGCATCGAGAGTACAATTTGCAGCTTTCAATCAGTGTGGACACAGTGAAATCACCCAGGAGAGACCAGAACAACTGTCAACCTTTACGTGTTGTTCTGAGAAATCTTTAAAAAAAAACAGTTACACAAAAAACGAGAATTATTACACAAAAAATAAGATCATAAAAACTGTCTAATTGCTGTGTTATTTTGACAGTACAGTAGGAATTAGGTTGAAAACATAATAAATAGATACTAAGCTTTATTTAAAATCATATGCATTTTAATTCTTTTCATTCATTTTCATTTTTATTCTCAGGTTGGGTGGTGGACTGACGGACATTTTCAGGTCTCTAAGCTGCTCCTGTGTTGTCTTGGCAGCGTGTTTAGGGTCACTGTCTTGTCGGAGGGGGAGATTTTGGCTCAGTCTGACCTCCTGAGTACTCCAGATAAAGTTTTTGGGAAGTATAGCTTTGTACTTTCAGTTTTCCCTCAACTCTGACTAGTCCCACTCTCCCAGCAGCTAAAAAATCACTACACTGCACCCATAATTCTTCATCATGGAGCGATGGGTTGGAATTGGCCTACTTTAAACATGATGATGCTTATGAAGTAGCACTCTTAAGTTCAAACATTGCTTTTATGTGACTAGACAATCTTGTTTCTCACAGTCCTTTATGGGTGTTTTTTTCCACCCCAGATGCCCTAACTAAGTCTAGAGGCAGTTTCGAATAGAATAGAATAGAATAGAACATGTTTATTTATCCCACAACGGGGAAATTGCACTGTACCAGCAATTTCCCCAGCAATTTTATCTACCCCAGATTCCCTAAAGTCTAGAGGCAGTTCTGTTGACCTCATGAATTTGATTTATTCTCTGATATTGTCCGTCAGCCACTCCAGCGGTTTTTAAATTCTTTATTTGCGCTTCTTTAATTTTATATTGACAGCTCTGGTCATGCCAGTTCAACATCTAGCATCAACTCCGGACTTCATACAGGCTTCATCTGCTCTGGAGTAAGAAGGAAAAAGATCACATTTCTGAATGAAAAAGGTTTCAGTAACTTGTCAAAAATATGTATGATCCTGTTTTTGCTTTAACAATCAAATTTTATCTGAAGTGATCTTACTCTGGTTTGTATTGCTCACACTTTGAATCACAAGGACACTTGTAAATTAAATTCATATCAGATCCACTCCTTGTCTTCCAAAATGCAAAAATACGATAAAATCTGCCATGATAAAATTTGATAATTCTGCAGATAAGAGGAGAGTGTATGATGAGACCTAGGACTAAAAGGTGCATAATTGTTCAAGTATACATAAACAATATTAATTTGATTTTATTGAGTGCTGCTGAATGTGGGGGTCCTTATTTATCAATCAGAATCACAACCAGAATAAATCACATTAGCATCAATCAATATTATATTCGATCTGCCGTTGCCACTTAGCCGATGACTAAATGACTCCCATCAAGGGCAATTGCACGCTGCTTATTTTTATTAGCCGCAGCGACTTTATGGAAACCAAGACTAAATTAAATTCCGCTTTGTTCAGCAGTTACACCAGGTGAAAGGTAATGAAGCAAACATATGGACATGTTCTACATAAGGTCTGTCTTACTAGACTTGTGCCTGTAATCTATAGAACTGATGAAACCCTCTGGATAGAAGGCCAAACGTTTTTTCAAGGAAACCCTAAACAAGTCCAGATGAACACAAAGTCTACTTTTGGATATAGAACCTATGATGTTTCACGATACTGTGCACCTCTCCTAGACGCACAGGTTAGACTCCTAGTTTGCAATAAAATGCTGTTTCAATGTTGGATTCAAAATTTTAGTTCCGTGGTTGTGTTCATGTTTTCTTTGTCCTGTCCCAAGGTTATATTCCACCCACACTAATCATTAGAACACACGCGAACACAACAGTGACAGAAAATAAAGCCAAGTCATTGACATTGCAATGGTGGAACGTGTGAATTACAAAAGGGAATTCCAGCACTGAAAGTTGAAGCAGCATATTTCGCTCCAAAATGTTTGAAACGTTTAAGGATAAATAACAAATGATAGAAAAGCTCGCAAATCAAGAGTCCAGCCAAAACACACACAAGAAGAGATTCATTTGCATACAGATTATATTTTTCTACGCACTGCTGCCCTCTTTACACAAAATTACAGCAACGAAAATATCAGGGTTGAAGGAAAATCAGTCAAAAAATGACTGCGTTGATTCCATCCTTTCCAGCCATTCCAATTTATTTAGAAGCTCACTAATACAATAATTACAGTAGGAAGCTAGGTTTTAATACAAATCATAATGGTCTTTAAACACAAGGTAGATCCTGTCTGCTTCATCCTCTTGGATCCGCTAAATGAAACAATCTAGACATGTTTTATCGTCCTCACTTTGAGTGGTACACCCAGTATTTCATTTAACCTTTACAACATTTCCGTCTAAAAGCAAGAAACTCTGGCAAAAAATGGTTTTATCTTGGACTACATCTACCCTTCCCCAGTATGAGCTTGTGCTATTCATATTCACATGCGTACATCCTCAAAGTCATCTGCATGATTGTAAATGAGATAGTGAAAAAAAAAAAAAACCTTCTTTTTATCAGTCAAAATCAGCTTGGAATAGCAATCCTTGCATATGGATTTAAATTTATTTTTGTGCACACTCTAAGGATGGATTTAAGGATTATCTACAATTGTGACAAAACAGCATTTCATTTTCCACAAAGTGTATTTTTAGTTCTCCCTCATTGTTTCCTCTGTATTTCTTTTTTCACAAAGTTTATAACAGACCAGGCCTGTACTGCAGCACAACACAAAGCTGTTGTATAATCTTGGGAAATTTCTATATAACCAGCTTCCAACAGTAACAGTTTGTATGGAAAGATTTTACAACAGCTTTTTTTGGATTGTTCAGGTTTCAGGCACCTTGTATGACCTGCTGACACATACAAAAGTTTTTTTTTTTTTAGATGTTTCACATTTACTGCACAATTGCCAGGTCATTACAAGTTGCTAAAATGATTTCTACTCAGTCTGTAATTGGGTATCTGGTCTTTGACCAGTAGCAATAGAAGTACCATAATACCTTCTTTCTGGCGTGCTTTCTTGAAAAACAAAGCAATCAAATATTGATCCCCCGGTTTACGGAGTGATGGCTGGTTTGCAGAAACCCCCCAGAGCAAACAACACAATAACAAGTATAATTCCCATATGGGCTTCTCAGTCTCTTGATTACAGCATTTCTGAGGGAACGTTATAATTAATTTGAAATTTCCGGTAACAATCATAATTACAATTTTACAACTAAATCCGCTTTTGAATTTGTCCA
The DNA here is from genome assembly GCA_000180735.1 of Tetraodon nigroviridis. Classification (NCBI taxonomy): domain Eukaryota; kingdom Metazoa; phylum Chordata; class Actinopteri; order Tetraodontiformes; family Tetraodontidae; genus Tetraodon; species Tetraodon nigroviridis. Next base: position 1,018,782 of record CAAE01014744.1, on the reverse strand, counting down.
AAAAAGAGTCAAAATTGCATTGAAAATCATTTAGTTCATGCAATTTTGTATACATTTTAATTGACTAATTTCAATAACGGTCAGTTTTTTGGACTCAACTTTTGCCTGTTGGGAATTTTAAGGAAGGTAACAGACAAGTAATCAGACATGGAAATCTCTGTCTATTTTCTCCACCCTTGGGAGAGAGGCGAGGAGCCCTGAAAGCATTTTCCCTGAAAGTTAAGGTTGTATTTCTGATTCTGCAGAAATAATGACAAGAAAAAACTCTTAAACACATTATGTATCTCTTTTTAGAGTTGACTAGATTGAGCCTGAAAGATGTCAGAAACGGGCTGGATTATAGTTTGACGGGTTTGAAAAAAGCTGCCCCTTCTTTTTCCCAACTTTCACGTCGTATTATTTTCTCCTTTTCCTTTTTTTTTTTTTTTTTTTCCCCCCGCGGCCCCACGGCAAATCTGATATCATCGCCCACTGGTGGGTGGGAATTCCCCGAACCAAATTGAAACGCCTCTCAAAAAATTCATATTAACAGAGCAAAGCACCCATGCTGGTAAAGTAGGAAACCCGCACATTTGCAGAATGTGGAGGCACACATAAGGAATAAACCTGCAGCGTTTCAATCATTTCAAAGCCTCCTAAACGCATTATCTGCACTTGCAATTTTTTAAAGCTTTCATACAAAAATTATACATCTTGATGCATCCTCCCATCCTTCTCTGCTTGCTGTAAGTGCTTGAAACTGTGTTATTCTCTGAATTTGCAGCACTCCTGTGACTGACCAACTACTAATCCCTCTGACACTGAACCTTTTTCCCTCTCATTGTTCGCAACGTAGGGACTGACTGCAGTCTACCGCCAGCATGGAGCAACTAGTGCCTCTGTTCCAAAGAATTACCCTCAACCCACCCTAAATCTATTCCAGCGCAGGGGCTGAGCCCTCCAATATTACACATGCAGTCCCTAATCTCAGATACAGATATGTGCCATGCACCTTCCACTGGAGCGAAATACTGCGTGCTAACATTTCGATGCTAAATGAACTGACCTGAATCCGTTTCCTACACTCCTCACTAGACATGTGATCAGAGTATTTTTACACAACACCATTTAGCTCATTTGGATGAAACTTAAAAATGATGCAGTATGGAGGCAAAAAAAATGGGATTTAGGTCAAATAAAATGATGCCTCACCACAGTTCTCCTCGTCTGCCTGATTGCCACAGTCGTTGATGCCGTTACAGTGCATGAGCTGAGGGAGACACACGCTCAGGTTGCCACAGGGGAAATACCCAAGGGGGCAAGATGTCGCCTCCTCCGAGATATTGAGTCCTGTTAATGAAGCAGACAGAATCAGTATTTTTAAAATAATGATTTAAAAATTAAAAAAAAAACCACAAAAAAAGAATTATCTGAGTTGATACCAATAACCATTTATATTTTGTATATATATTTTTTCAGAAGATGGAAAAAAGGACAGAATAATCCAAGGCAGGTGTAACCAAGGAGGTTATAATTAGATAAAAAGATTGGAACAGTGCCTTATATAATCCAATGCTTAAGTGTATTTAAATTAATTCAAATGTCTCACATATGTAAGGTCATATACTGATATAGTTTGCAGTCATCTTTTGGCTTATGTTATTATTTCAAAAACAGTATTTTAGGTATTGTTAGATTGGTCAGTCAGAAAGTCAGAAAAAAATACAATGTATCAATATATTTGAAGAAGTTTTAAAAATGATGGAGTGTGAAGTTGAAAAAAAAAAAGTAAAATACACATGCATTTGTCTGTCTGTGTAATCATCGTGTGAACAGCTGTAGTTGCATTATTATGCATTCTGGACATTATCACAATAACTGCCAAGACAACCTGAACACTGAATCATAAATATATTGACGTGTGTTTTCAAAAAGCCCACTCCAGAACCGCCTGCCATTTATCTGAGTGCACCAGTTTTTGGACATTGATTTTGTAATCCCCTTTTTGCCGTCAACCATTGGAAGTCTTTAAGCTCTCTCAATATCACACAGGCAATTCTCTAGGAAAGCAAAACTACTTCCAGTACATTTCCAATTGCCTCAGCAGCCTCAACAGGCACTAAGCTGTTGACGTTGTGCTGCGACTGCGCTTGTGTGGATGTGGACATGAAGGACACTGTGGGCTGCACAATTATGCTAGTGGATATGGCTCAAAACTGTCAATATTTAATGTACAAAACCTTGTTGACTGGCTTTCTACTACTGTGTAGGACTTATTAACATGGACACTTGTATGTCACTTGTCATTCTGATCAGCTGGGAGTCTGTAACCAGACACATTATGGACAGCCCAAAATGTGCAAATACCAACTGTTCGATTGTTAAGCTTGTGTACAGGCCACAGGTAAGTAAAATGGTGAAAAGTCCAAAACCCATGGTCTGGAAACTACTCGAAATGAAGGAATTAGCAATATTATTGACATTGACACCCACAAGATGTAAGTCAATCTTCGATTTTCATCGTTCATTTCGGTGTATTTTATCTCCAGTCAAAAAGGTAATAGTACAAGGTACATTTCAGTCAGTTTGCTGCACATTTTTTTCCATTGACCTGCTGAAAAGCATCTCACGTGTTACGTTACAATGTGCATACTGATGAGATTGATCAACACATGTAAAAAGGAAGGTCTGAGACTGATCAGAGAAACTCTAATACACCCTTACATTAGGAGTGTAAACGCAGCATAATCAAGAGGAATTGGCACAGAGGTAGATATCAAAGTCTAAATCTATTATTTTATATTAAATGCAAATGTTGCTACCATTTGGCATGCAAATTTCAATGTATACTATAAATATTGTGTTGGTCTCCAGGTTTTTAATTGCCACAGGCAATGCAAATGTTTTCCAAACCTTCAAATACACCCTCCACCCATGAAATATCTCTTTCTTCTGACTGATTCAACTCTGTTTTCTGCACAGGAAAAAGGGAAGAGATTGGAAGCAAGGTCTTCTTCACCTCCTCTTTCATAGGGGGACAATGCTCCAAAAAACTCAAAAGATTTACAATAAAGAAATTCCTCACTTGTTGCAAAGTCTCTAAGGGCAACAACAGCTCTGTTTGGTCTTTTTATTTGGTAACCTTCATAAATATGACAGAATTTAAAAGTTCATCTGGAGGCATCAACATTAACTGCAAGAAACCAACTGGATTTGGCTGTTCTGCATCTTTAGTCACTACAAACAGCAAATAAATATAGGATCATGGCCACATGTTGTTGTTCCAAAGAATCTGACAGATGAGCTGAATGCAGCCATTTTATACAGCACAATAGGAGCACATATGTATGGAAATTACCCCCTAAAGAGCCCTGCGTGTTGGGAATATCGGTCGACATTAATGTAGAATGATTACAGAGTGGTACGACGTCAAAACGTCAGATGCGCTCGGATTAATCCAATCTTGCATCCTGTATTTGCGGAGATGTTGAGGCGTCATAAGAGATTTCCCACAGTTTTAGAGTTTAAATAATCAGTGCATGCTCAATAATAGATGCGTTCACACCATCACAGTATTTACCTTTTCACAGTCTTTACTTTTTAAAATTCAAGTCACTATTAAATATCAAGGATTTTGCTTTTTTAGGAATAAGTTGCGAAACTCACCGGAGACTCCATAAACGAGTATTACAGCCAGATAAAGATGCATGATCGAAGTTTTCTGTAAAATCAGAGTTGGAGCCTGGGTTTGTGTCTGTCCTGTAAAAGAGGAAAAAAAGTCAAAGATTTTTGATGAAGCGCCTGAGAAACGCAAAAGACGCGGTTGCGCTGCGGGAGGAGACGCCGACGCCACGCCGGTCCGCCGGCAGTGGCAGGAACCCCGTTCATCTGCATCATCTGACTCTGACGCACTCAGCACAGGTGGAGAGAGAGAGAGAGAGAGAGAGAGAGAGAGAGAGAGAGAGAGAGAGAGAGAGAGAGAGAGAGAGAGGGAGGGAGAGAGAGAGAGAGTCCCTTCAGTGGACAAATTGCTAAAGCGCTTTTTTGGGTACTATTCACTGGAAGTGCTCTCTATTGTATCGTTAAAACTGAAAAAAGTATATATGAGCACCCTTTTTTCAGGATTATAAATGCAAAGTTTCACTTACGTAAACACAACAGGGTTTTGTGGTGAGGCACAATCAGCTGAAGTGCCCTCTCCTATTTGCAAATAGAGACTCAGACTTCTTGCGAGTGCACTGCCATTGTTCTCTAGAGGTAAAACCTGGATTTTTTTTTTGCAGGAAATAAATAAACCCGAGGCATTCCCAGGCCATCTGAGAAAGCCAGTCCCTCCAATGTGTCCTGGGTCTCCTCCCGGTGGGATGCGGCGAAGAGCCCCGCCAGGGAGGCCGCCTAAGCAGCAGCCTGAACCACGCCATCTGCTAAAATGAAAAGAAAATCACATTCCCTGCTGTGTGACCATGTTGGAGCTTTAGCACAGTAGTTTTTATAGAGGGCCATAATAAAGCACTTGGAAAACAAACTCAGCATGACACGTGTGTCAGAACAACCTCTTGCGGTTAGAGCTCTTTCCTGATGTTATGGCAAAGGCTCGTGTTGACCGCACCTAGTAAATAATGATCATAAATAAGTAAATATGATTATTTAAACATGCTTTTTGCGTTGAGAACACAGACAACAGGGGAGGACTGACCAATAATTTAACCCTTTGGATTTATTCTCTTTGGATTCTCTGAGAATGAGCTGCCTGGTGATGCACAGAAAACAGGGAGGAAGAAAGGAATGCATTATTTCTCACTTGGCCACGCAAACAGCCGGATGTTTATTTCCACCTTGTATGGGAAAAAGATTTAACAAATGACCTCATGGCTCGTTCACATCAAACTCGTTGCTATTTACAAACGCACGCTGCTCATTTCAAAAAAAGCCCAAGGCTTGGAGACTGACAGACTGATTCATGGCAAAAAAAAAAAGAAAAAGAAAAAACAATGCATCATTGATTACTTTGTCCACTTCTACGCATATTTCCTCTTCAACCCTCTTCAACTCACCTAAACACAGTCACAGCTACTGAAGCTGGATTGTTACTCTCGATAGAATCAATGCAGTTATCGTCATTTAAAACTCAGCTCATTCTAAGCACAGTGTTTTTCTTTTTTGAAGTTCTAATCTTTTTGATATATGACCTGATGTTTATATTCCAGGCAGGTCTGGCCTGAATCTGCTCTGTGAAGCTAGAATTTGGTGCAAATTTTCACGGCTGACAGGTAGGCTGAATACGGCGATGGAAATTTAACGTCTGTGGTCACCCCAGCGCGGGATGCTTCGTATTCCAACAGCAGTGTGGTGACAGCAGTGAAGCGACCTTTGCCAGGAGACACGGCACTAAATACATTCCAATCCTGATCTAGTTTGTTTTGGCTCAAACAAGGGCAATAATACACATCAGGGCGTTCCCAAATAACCAGAAGACAACAAGAGTGCGAAAGTGCTGCAGGGAAGTTCAGCGTGTTGATTTGGTGGCATTTTTGACTCGAGAACAGACAGCTAAATTGGGACTTATTTTTTCTGCAGTTATCTTGATTCTCCACAAAGCCTGAAGTCAGATAAGCAGGGCTTTTGGGTTCTTGGCAAGTTCTAACGCTTCAATCTATTGGCAGGTCACTCGAATTACACAGAACTAGTCACAGTGGAAGCATCAAGTTATAAAAAGAGGATGCTGCATGTTCATTTTTATTTATTTATTTATTTATTTTTGCTTTGGTATTCTGGCTTTGGGCTTTCAATTGCAAATTCACATCTGATAGCCGAATAAGCAGAACACAATCTTAGACATGGAAGAGTCCACTGGACTGGGGGAAGCATCTGGAAGATGTCGAGGCTCTCATCTGAATGGCCTCTTCTGGTTTGGTGGGAGTTGAAACTGTTGAAGCCACTACAGAAGCAAAGGGCTGAGTGCCCGTCATCGGGGAATAAGTTTCATGATTAGCTCTTGTTAAAGTTTGGTAACTAGATAAGAACTCATAAAAAATACTTGATGGGGGTAGTTGTCAGGCTCACAAGGTGTTTACACCAAGGCATGAATGGGTGTTTGTCTGTTTGGGCAGACTAATCAGCGCTGTGATGGAAGTTTTGCCTGGGTTTTGGACCAAACTTTCAGAATGTGGCCAGGCTAGAATAAACAGGGATGTGATGCTTGTTACACGTACTCAGTTTTGTCTAAAAACACAGTGAGAAAGCGTGACTTAAGTCATTTAGCATAAAACCTCTCATACTGAGAAGATTAAAGAAACCCATATATTCAAAGACATATCTTCATAATGTCTAGTAATAATAATTTTCAGTCAACAATGGAGCAGATTAGCTTTCTGCTGGACTAAATATTTTGTTATTTTTTTTAATTTTGTTTTTAATCTGCTTAATGATGGATTATCTAATGACCTTTTTGTCCTTCCGTTCTACTTTTTTCTGTAATCGCAAGTAGGTTTGGACACCTTGAACATCTCGAACAGATGCTAAATGAATTGCTTGAATAACGCCTTTCCAAATGCTGTAAAAAAAATACTGAATATTCAAGTTTCTCAAATGTTAAACTGAAAACAGTGGAGTTAAAGTTGTACCGATCCAGCCGTTATCTGTGTGCAGTGATCCATTGCAGCTGGGCCAACAGATCACTTAACCATGATAAAAGTGTGATTGTGAAACTTCATGAAAGGTTTAAATTGGGACTGATGGAGTTCTGGCATAAAAGAAAAGAGTGAAAACTAACAGACTGACAGGCTGATAAAACCAAGATTTAAAACCACATCGTTCTGAGCAAAGTTTTAAATCTACTTCAAAAATAGAGACCTTCAAAATAGTAAATTATTGTAAATTTGAAATCTGAAGGTTAGGTTAGGATATAAACCAAGGGGGTATAGCAACAAATACACAAAGAAGAAAAATGACAAGGAAGAACTAATTCTGATTTTAGGCTGGCGGAAGATCTAGTAATTATAAAATCCAGCATGTAGGACCTGCTTGACCTTCACTGTTCAATGCATTTAATAACACAATCTTTCACACTTAATAAAGGGTGAATCCTAGAGATTTATGCAATGCATGTCAGAAACAGTACCAGACTGTTTCACTCTATGGGTTTATTTAATATTCATATTAGGAAATGTTTAAAAAATATGGCTGTCGGGCAAAAAAAGGTTTTCAATTTCATCATGAGGACTTTGACAGCCAAGTGATGAAATGGTCAATGGTTGTAAAATAACCCCATAAAGATTCTGAAACAATGCACTAATGCAATTTAGGCTTGCCAGAACAAGTCACACAGAAAGGAAGATTTGTGATTTTTTTTCATCTAAAAAGATGAACAATCTGACCAGTGGGTGGTCTAAAAGTAAAATATTTACCTGGTTCTCTAACAAAATCAAAAAAACATGTGGCTATAAAAGGGAATTAAAATGCTTTGCGCTGAAGACCATGCAGATTGCCAAAGACAAAGGACAATTATGCAATGCATTTTTATCCCACAGAAAAACAGTGTGTTTATGCAAATGCAGCCACAGGCTATGATCTGCGGGTGGGAGAGTGAGAGTATCTCAGAGGATCTGAAAGGATTAGTTAGGATGAGATGTAGCTGTGGCACACCTACAGACAAACACACATGCAATAATGTCAAGTTTCCGCTGTCAGGGACCCAAGTCTGCATTAGTCACCTTAGATTGATCCAATCAAAATCATGTAATGTACGTGCTATTTAAATAAGGGAATGTGTTTGGTGTTCCCCAAAGCATCATAAGCCTATTGGAGTCGGAGGTTCACACATTAGGTCAGGGAGATTGCTTTGACTTGTAGTGTTAATGAGTTCTAAATGGAATGTACAGGCAAATCTTCCATGACTGGCATCATGTGCACACCACTGGCATGTCCATTATATAAATCCCGTGTCTTGGATAGAGGATTTCTGGTCGACCTAATACAACACACAGTCTGCTTTCATGACCTCTATTTCACATTCATTTTCACTCCTGTCTCATTCAAGAGCAACTCCTAACAATCTTGATGGTAAAATCAGTAATAATTTAAGAACAGCCCTTTTAGAACAATCAATTACCATCACCTCTAGAGCCGAAAGGCTCTAGAGGAAAAATAATGATCACAATGACACCGACTGTGTTAGGGATGTGCAACAGACTCGAAATAGAATGAGTTTAAGATCACTCTTAACAAAAATATAAAGTCATCAATGAAATTCTGGAAAGACGAATGTTATTTTTGTAAGAAAAAAATGTCAATGGCAGAAAATTCATAGAGGAGAGACCAGGACCCAGGATTGAACCTTGAGAGAAACTTTAGGGGCTGTGTGTATCCCTCGCCAGAGCAGAAATAACATTTCACATTCATTTTCACTCCTGTCTCATTCAAGAGCAACTCCTAACAATCTTGATGGTAAAATCAGTAATAATTTAAGAACAGCCCTTTTAGAACAATCAATTACCATTACACCGACTGTGTTAGGGATGTGCAACAGACTCGAAATAGAATATGAGTTTAAGATCACTCTTAACAAAAATATAAAGTCATCAATGAAATTCTGGAGAGACGAATGTTATTTTTGTAAGAAAAAAATGTCAATGGCAGAAAATTCATAGAGGAGAGACCAGGACCCAGGATTGAACCTTGAGAGAAACTTTAGGGGCTGTGTGTGATCCCTCGCCAGAGCAGAAATAACCAGGTGTACTGAATTTATTACAGCCATGACTTTACAGACGCGACAGCATCAAACAATTCGGTCCTTTCAAAGAACAGTAGGGTGATCGACTTCCCTCAACGAGGAAGATTAAAGGCTTTTCCTTCTTTTTTCATTTCTGCAGATGTAATTTAGGCTACTTCCATTTTCGGTTTTGATAATGTTTTATGTAAAGTTCAGTAACTTGAGTTTTTAGGGACCTTCCTGATGCTCTGAAACAATTGAGTGTATTTTGCTTATATTGCTTAACTACCAAACATTTAATTTCCCTTCAGGAAACATTAGTCATCCATCCTTCCAACAGGTCAATAAACCATATATCATTTATCTACCTTCTTGTGTACATACATATATAGATAGATAGATAGATAGATAGAGAGATAGATAGATAGATAGATAGATAGATAGATAGATAGATAGATAGATAGATAGATAGATAGATAGATAGATAGATAGATAGATAGATAGTTTGGGGACATTTCACCTGTTTTATTCGTCAAACAGACAAAAGTATATATATATTTCTAAAGACATTGGTGCTTGATATTAAATTTAAATGCAAATGAATTTCCAGGAAAAATCCACCAAAGATTACATTTTCAAATGTTTCTTTGGTGCTTATTTAGATTATTTAAATGACTTTCCATTTCTCTTTGCATTTCCAATGTGTATTTCAATAGCTGGGAGGAGGAAAAAAGAAATCTTCTTACGCTGCAATTCATCAAATTAGACCTCAGTAGGGTCTGTTCAAAATCAAAGCAACAGCAAATGGAGCAAAGTATAATCACACAAGGGCATCTGTGGAAATGTGAGAGAATTTCTCATTACATCACACAGAAAATTTCCTCAGAATGCAGCAGAAAAAGTGT
>CAAE01014744.1:991966-1008599 GCA_000180735.1 Tetraodon nigroviridis | reverse complement strand
TCACTTTCTAGCAGATAACTGGGAAAGAGGTGACCCACAGGCCACAGACACCAGTCAGAAGCTTTAAAAACCATAATTGTATCTAGTAAAGTAATACAGTTGTTATACTTGACAAGACATAACATTAGCTGCACTTCCACTGATACACAAAGCTGCAATTTAACAAGTACAGTAAACTTAACATGATAAAGTGACAATTTAAAAAAGATGAAAAAGTAAAAGCCTAAAATGCTTTATTGCCCTCTATAATATTAGTACATTGTATATCATATATACTTTATATTTAAAAAAACCCCTGCAGAACCCATGGTTTTGCCATGCCTGTACATGATAGCAAACGAAAGAGAGAGAGAGAAATTCTAAAACACATTAACGAGTGTTGGGGATTTTGCTCCGCAAGCGAACATGTAGAAGCATGCAATAACCTATGAATAATACATCATGCTCATTGAGGATGAAGGACATATGAATATGAATGTCAAATCAAACACACAGGACACACTTTCAAGGGAGAACTTCTAAAGGAAAGACATTCATAAAATCAAAGGTCATGCCAATATCTTCAATGGGCTGACAGCAGTTGGTTTTTCTATCATGTCTACTGACAGTTTAATTGATGAGAACTGAATGGGGACCGATCTTCCCTCAGCTTTACCAGAGGCAACCCGATTAATATTTTTCAGCTGCGTCTATAATTGGCCACGTTTGACAGTTCATTCATCCCACTTCTACTCACCATTATGTGCTCCCTTCCTGCCTGTGGCCGCATCCCCGCAGGAAATTTATAAATAGCTTAAAACAGAGGCACATAGATGGTATTGGTCCTCCCACAACATAAGGGAGCTGAATCCCCAAGTTTACGTGTTTGTTATATTGATTTTTTGTTTTCAAAACCTTTCATAATTGCACCAGGCTGCAGCCAGAAGAGCTCTGGTTTTTCGAAATTCTGTGGGAGGTGAAATTCAAATTCGATTATCTAGATGAAAGATAGGGATAATTATTTCTGTGTATTTGAAGGGGTGTTACAGATTAAAGCAACAGTGGGAAGAAGAGGGACCGTGGGTGTTACTGTCATTGTTGCGAGTCTCTGTCTAAAGAAAGTGACATATTTCTTAAGAAGTGTTAACGCTTGAAGAGGTACCAAAGTATGGGGCGCAGCCGCCAGGCATAACATTAAAACCGCTGTCAGGTGAAGTGAAGTACACAAAGTCTCTTTATCGTGGCACTTCTCATACAGACGCATCAAATGAACATTTTCTCTATAAAATTCTGGGACTTGAGTGGTTTTTGGGAAGGGCTAATTTGCAATTGCTAGTAATGGTATGATGGGAGGGAGACAACCCCTTGAAAACCACGGCTGCTGCTGTTGATGTGAATTTAACTTGCCAAAATTTCATTGAAGACTTAATTTAATCAAGCTTGCAGGGAAAGCTTTCTATCCAAATTATTAATATTTGTGGGCGCTATGCTGTTACTCCGCCTCTCTAATACTGACCTGCCACAAAAAACTCAAAGGGGGGTTTAACTGTGGTATAATCAAGCTTTCTGTCACTTCAGCTAAAAAAAAAAATGGCTTTGAAATTACTACACTCAATCATTTGCCCGGTAGTCGTTTGCCACAACTTGCCTGAAATACTGCAGACAGTGTGTGTGTGTGTGTGGCAACAGCAGAGTTTCACTGATGTTGTGATAACACTCATTTTATAGAATTTCCGAATTAATTTCCACGTGGCTTTTTGTGTGTCAGAAGTAGTGATTGATTGAATTACAGGAGGTAATGAAGTAGGCAAATGGAAAATTGAGTCCCAGCTGATATTTACTGGCAAGCCTTTGATTTTTTTAAAGTTTAAAACTGACAATTAGTTGGTGCCAGGCAGCAGTGAAAGATTTCAAGACTTTCTTTAATCTCTCCACAGCGTTTTCCAATATCCCGGAAACACTTTGACGGGTTAAATTAGGTTTGTTTTAGCCTAAGAGTAATTAGCCTAAGAGTATTCAAAATGTGTGATGAATGCAGTCATTTAAGCAGGCTGAGGTTAGGGTTAGGGTCACATTCACATTTTGATTGCCTGACTTTAAGGCCATGTTCAGTAAAGGCTTCAGTGGAATACAAGAAGCAGACAGATGGTGACATATTGGTGGCTGCTGCTGCTCAGTGCTCCATCGGGAGCTCCATCATGTCAATAGTCCATTTAGAGTGTGACAATCAAGGTAAACAAATAAATAAATCCATCTGTTGTACCTCATGAGTGCAAATGCGTTCATGAACAAGAATCTCAACTGACAAAAGCAACTGATAATATAGGTCAATATATGCAACACATTTTACTTTTATTCTTTTACTTTTATTCATCTCGGAGTCACTTAATATTTATAGCAAGATAATGTGCAATACTTGAAATGGGGATCTAGGTAGTACAGTACTAGGAAGTACATGACAAATGTGCACTAAACCGACCATATCAGAGGATGAAGGGCTGAGTCTCAGTATCAGACAGTATCTGTCCTTGTGGCAGCGGAGCTGAATCAGTCTGTGAGAGGAGAAGCTCCAACCGGTAGCAGGTGGAGAGGCTGCAGAACAGACAGCAGTATGTTCAGCTTCTTCCTCTCCAACACAGCTTCCATGGTGTCCAGTTTACAGCCAGTTATGAGCCAGCCTTTCTGATCAGTTTGTTCAGTCTGCTGGTGCTGCTGGCTACGATGCTGCTGGCTCCGACGTTGCCTCCCCAGCAGACCACAGCGTTGAGCAGTGCACTGGCAACAACATACATACAAACAACATACAAAATACATTCAGTTAGAAAGTTTTTTTTTTTTTTTAGATGCTCATCCTGATTTCTTTATCTTCATCGCCAATGTAAATTTGTCACAACTGTGGTGAAAGAGGTTCAAGTTAGGCGGACAATCACAACAGCGCTAGACTCCGGTCCTACTATTGTTGCACTATTGTACAAAAAGCACTGGGAAAGAAAGACCATCATTGTAGCTCAGATGACATTTCCCAGTCAACACAGATAATAAAAGGGTCATTTCTGTTATACACAAAATTGAACATACACACACTTCCCGCTGGATGCTAAAGTGGAAATAAAAAAACAAAACAAACAAAAAAAAAACCAACAATTGCAGCATGCCATAGGTGTCTTTGTTCACACAACTATTCAGTATCTAATAATTTAGTTGGATGAGTTTCAGAAAAGGTCAGTCGAATTATCAAAAGACTGGGAAAAGTAAAATGACAAAGAATTCTTTGAATAAATGCCAAAGCGAGAGTATTTGAGAAGAATTTCATTACAGCCACGTTGCACAGATAAAGTCCAGGACAATTTAATGAGTGAGAGAAGAAGGAGAGGTGACAAAGTTTAACAAAATTTCCACCTAATCTTAACGTAGATATGAGTTGGCAGAGAGTTTAGGCTTGTGTGCCACAAAGTTTTGATAGTTTGACGACCAGCGGCGGTGACAGCAGACACCATGTGAGTCTACACATCTGAAGTATTTACTCTAAAACGCACAGTAAAAACATTTTCCTGTACAATAAACTTTTAATTGTGCACCAAAGTAAATGCCAAAGATAAGGGCAAATAGAGCTAATTAATTTAAAGCAGCATGTAGAAGTTCCGAGAACAATGCTACACCAACTCCACTTGCAAATTAAGTCTGTAAACACTGAAAATTGCATGTAAAACAAAAACATTGCAGAAATACAGCTGTACCAAATTGGTAGCATAAGCAATCTGGAAACGGTCGGGATTATTGCATGAGGGGCTTCTAAACCCATCAGCTCTTTAGGAGTCAGACAGCAGCAGGAGAAAAAGAATCCTTAAATCTGGATGTATTTCACTCTTCAATGCCTCCAGCCTGATGCTAGAAGTAAACAGATTTTGTTAGAGGTCTGCGGGCATCTGCGATCCAAAGCGGTGGGGCTGTTGTTCCAGAACAGTGATGCTGCTGGGCTCTTGATGCCCCCCAAGATGCAGAAGCTGCCGAGGATCTTGGTTGACATACCAACCGTCTTCCTCCCCCTTCTCCTCACAGAGATACACCACTTTTCCTACAGTTGTATATGAACAGACTGTGTCCGTGTGGGAAATTCTGGGGCCTGCCAGTCACTGGTAAAACAGAGCTGTACTCAACAAGCTGAGCCACTGACATTTTTTACCATTAGAAACTAGATTTAGAGTTCCTTAACCAGTTAATGGTTTTAACAGAATTAAATATGCCTTTTTTCTGTAAATGTTTTCCATGTGGGAAATGCATTTTAAAAAATATATAGTTCATCGAAGAAACAGTTCAATGCCGCAACGCCTGACTTGATTGCATAAAACTACTTTGATCCATTTAAATAAGGGTGAGGTGAATCTGCACATCACAGCGATGCAAAATAACAGAATGGTACCAAAGGGGATGATTAGTTTCTGTGTCCATGTACAACTAGTGGATATGTCCTGCCTTTAGGAGTTTAGATACCATTGAAACCATATACGTTTCAGTCCTGCAAGCAAGCTGCACCACCATTTGCCTTTGAACTGGTTCACATTTTCATTCTCATTTACCTTTGAGTGTAATATAACCTCTGCTTGTGCTATGTTGACAAATCTATTCAAATTAACCTGAATTGATAAAACTTACTCTTTTTTGCATTTTTTTTTTAAAAAGCACAGATTTATTGATCATTTTCTAAATGTTAATGTCACCGTTTCTTTTTTTTACAGCGTGTTCAAAGCCATTGATATTCTCTACCTCTTCAGTAGAACTTCTCTTCCTCAATTGCATCCTTCATGTGGCGAAATGACAGTGCCACAAGCTGACAAAGCATTTTACCGTGTCTCTGTGACAGACTTATCTCTGTGTACTGCGGCAAACACTCATTTTTGCAGCTGTGTTTTAATTTCATGCCCTTCTTTGAGGAGCAGAAAAAGCGATCAATTATAGCATATTTAATGTGCCAGACGACATCTTTACTGATGCTGAAAACAGCATTGAAGTTGATAGGCCAGTTTCAGGCTAAAACTGAACTGTCGTAAACACAGGGGTCGTTTCATGTACGCATCACAGTAATGGATGCAGGACGAATGGAATTGCAGGACCAGTTTTGGCCACAAACTTACATACTGTTTCTTCAAGTGCTTTGAAAATGCTCCTAGTAGTCAGTTCAATCAATAATCCAGTTTTCAGAGCAAAACTAAGCTCCTTGGACCAACAGGTGGATTAGATGAGCTTTAATTTAACTGGGACGAGGAAAAACCGGCAGCTGTTATCAATCAGAATCACCCTGAGCAGATAAGAAGCCAGGCTGCAAAGCCAATTTATCATCCCTTTATTGCAACTGCAACATTATTTCAAGTCAAGGGGGGGATTTTCCTCCTGCAAGTTAAATCAGATGGTTTATTTTCTTGATTTAACTGTAAAGAATATAGTAAATCTTTATAAACAGATAGTACAAATATAGTACAAATATTTCAACCCTTTCATACTCTATACATACCATCTTTCCCATTCACTGCTGTAAAAAAAACCCCTCCTATGGTGCTTTAATGTGATTTATAGTCTTTTTTAATCTCCTGATGATGTACGTCATTAGACTTATTGAAAAGTCTTCTTGAAAAGTCTTTGTTTTCATGATTTCAGAAAGATAAAAAAATAAACGTCAATAGGAAAACAGCAGCAGAACCTTAACTTGCACTTGTTGAGCATAAAAATATTACTTTAAGCTCTTTGTAAACAGTAAAGACGTTTCTGCAGGTCGTGTAACTTATTGCTCCATGTTGTCTTCTTTGTACTCCATCACCAACACCAAGGACCCCCCACAGATCACCCATCAGTCCATGTCCCTGCAGAGAAGAAATGCTTCAGCACCTACCACCAGGTCACACTGTTATAAAATTAATCTGCTTCCACTTCTTATATATATATATATATATATATATATATATATATATATATATATATATATATATATAAAAGTTTTGGGGAAAAAAACATTCAGTATTTCACGTTAAAAGTTTCTGTCCATCAGCCCAAGACATGGAGACATGGTGAATGGAAAAGGTCAACGCATGATGGACAGGACTTGAAGCACCAACAAAAGGAGATGTAATTATGACACTCAAGTAGTTACTGCCCAAGTACCAGGGGTAAGTGTCTCCTGCCCCACATTAGTCCAGCCAACAGACCTGGTAACAAAAAGAAACGTCAGGAGGGGGAGATGAGGTTATTCAGGATGACACTGCAAAAAATGGGGATTAGATACCGAGGACCGCCTGATTCATATCAGATGAAATTAAAATGATGACAATAGTGAATAAATCTTTATCATTGTCTTCACCAAAACAACCACATTTTTTTTTAAAGAAAATGTAAACATCGGAAAACTTGGACTGATCAAACTAAAAGATAGATTTTCAAAACTACAGGCTTATTCTTTTTGGGAGCCAACAAAAGAAAGGTGACTCACACCACTGTTTTCTAGGGAGAGTACAAAGAGCCTTTTTAGGATAGTTTTAATGGGAACATCAAGCCCTAGATGTGTTTAGGATCCCAAATGTGGATTCTAAAATAATGGAGTACTTTTTTCTCCGTTCGTAGTCAATTTTATTAGAACTGCATCTGCACAAACAGACTGAATATAAATTGCAAATAATCCTGTGATGTAAATGTAACCATATAATTTCCATTTTTGCACCATTACACAGAAGCCAGATGTCAGTAATTGAGTTTTGCAAGCACACAATTATGATTTCTAGAGCACTCCTCATTTCACTAGACCTTTAGCCATCCCTACTCCTCCTTCAGCTCGGCCTTTACTCATGCCAGCTTGCCATTTTGCTATATTCAACACTCTGGTTTTTTTGGGGGGGTTGGGGTTAAATTTAAAACAGAACAACCATAACATCTGACTTGCCATCCTGACCTGCAGAAAACAAATGCAGCGATGTGAGTGGTTCCAGTCGTAATGACAGATTTTTTTAAAAATCCAGTTCACAGTTCAATTCTGTGAAATTTCATTTTGAAGCAATTATGCATTCATTATTTTTTAGCAGGGATGCCTGGGCATGATAGGAGTAAGATGCAAATGATTTTTAAACACTGAAAAATGGCTAAAAATGCAACATTCCATCTGTGATTTCCTCTTTGTTTGTCACTAATAATTGAAGAAATTTGTTCTGCAGCAGCAGCAGCATAGGAGCCTTTTATTTATTTATGGTATTTGTAGATATCGACATGTGGAGGTTCTCAGAAATGTCAGATGCCCACTAAGCTACATGCATCTTTCACACAAAGGTCTTTGCGCATCCAGTTTGAAAAGAAAGCAGCTGCACTTCCTAGTTTCTTTTTTGTCTTGTATCGAGTTTTTCAGTTATTAATAGACACAAGTAGATTCTTGTGGTGGCAGGTTTGCACACCACAAAAATAATATTTATTGATTTAACAATGTTGGACATCCAAATGGTCAAATTGCTAAAAAGACCAACTAAAAATGACAGAAAAAATATTATTCTGCAAATAATGCTGAATTCCTTTGGTTTTATTAGTTCAAAATCCACAGCAGCTCTCAGGTCATTGAGTGACTGACACTGTGGGGGCATTTCCAAAGACCGTTTGGAAAATACATTTTATTTCTTCAACAGATACTGAAAATAAAAAAGTACCACAGTAGCTTTTATGCTGAGGCTGCAGCAAAGCTACTGGCGCCACCAAACATGCTGCCATGGAATGATGAATGTATGGGTTGGGTACAAGGACGAGACGGGGGAGGGTAAAGCAGTAGTGGGGGGGTCAAACTCCTAACGGCAGCACTGACCAGCAGAGGTCACCACTATCACAATAACCTGCAACTGTCCCAAAGTTCAGGACACTTTTCAAAGCTGTGCACAATGAGCCGCGTGTTTTATACAAGACGCCTTGTATAAAAAAGATCATCCAACCACAAAACGCTAAACTAATTTTATATCACCAGTAACGTTGTTGAATAATTAAAAAGCAAGTACAAAACAAGAAAAACACAACATCCATCTCTTCTCTATTGGTGCACACCCTGTGCTGTCAGCAAGCCTTTAATTTAGTAATTCTTGGCATTTTATCACTGTAACACACTAGGAGTGTACCTCTAATGAGCTTCTGGGTCGATACTTCATGTTTCCACTTTCCCTTATTTGCCTTTTGAGCTTCATTACGAGTTGAGCTCTCATGAATGCTGATTTCTATCCAGAAATGCAACAATAAACCTGTCTGCAAGGTTAAAAAGCACAGAGAATACAAACTTTTGCAGAATTGATTTGCACACGTCTGACTGACATCTCAAAGAACTCTTAAGAAAATTATTGATCTAAATGCGATTATGGGTGAAAAGATCATTTAAATAATCGATAAACTCACTCTGTCAATCAGCAACGACATTAGCCTGAAGCAGTGATGCAGTTCTACTTCGTTTTTGGTCTAAAATCACAAACAGTGCTCCATGATGACCTCCTGGGCAGGCGTGCATGAACGTGCATCTCTTGTCAATACCGTTGGGAAAAGGGTTTTGAAAACTACTCTTCCAACACGTAGGTGGTACAGTGGTTGGCACTGTCGCCGCAGAAGGTTTGGGGTTCCAATCTCGACTCCGGCCTTTCTAAGCGGAGTGTGCATGAGCGGGTTTTTTCCGACCAGTCCAGTTTCCTCCCACAGTCCAAAGACAGCATGTCTTTGTTGGGTGAGTTAATCAGTCTAAATGGACCCTAGGTGGGAGTGTCCATGGTTGTACATGAGTCCTCACAGAAACAGTGATTATGATGCAAATGGTGTTGGAAAAACTTACAGACAATATCTATAGGTTAGACGATGATCTACTGCAGCTGCTGCTTGACTTTCAGAGCAACATATTAGGTTTTTACATGTCAATCATTGTGCATTTAGTAGAATCTGAACATTAACCCTGCAAAGCTTTTTGCAGATAGGTAGAATACAGGTGACTGAAGAACCGAATTCCCAATAGCAGACACACCCCACGGCTGCAAGGTTACCCACCGAACAAACACACCAAGAAGTCCTGGCACCACATCTTAGAACTCACACTTTAAAAATAAAGGTGTGTTCACCCTTTTTTTCCTACAGGAACAAAGCTACTCTTAAGAACAGCAGCATCATGTGACCTGTGTTTGTGGAAATGAGGGTGAAATCGATCCGTTCCAGATCGGTGTTTGCAGCATTTTCATCACAGCTGGCACCTAGTTCTATTTTTAAATGCAAAACGGAACACCCGGTCAGGCTGCTCAGAGACGAGCAGCAGCATTTTTTCTCACCTGTCACCGACCGCAGCCAAATTACATTTTCCTTACCTCCCTCTTCAGGAGCAGCGATGCCATCTCTCAACATAAATAATGCAACAACTAAAACCAAGTGTGTGTGTGTGTGTGTGTGTGTGTGTGTGTGTGTGTGTGTGTGTGTGTGTGTTCAGACATGTTTAAACACCTGTGTTTTGTTAAACTGCAGGCTTTGTGCGCCGGTGGTGACTGACAGTCTACCAGATGTTGCTAATTAATCATATCTACGACCGAACAGGCAACCATGCGCAAAATGTAAAAATGCACAAAAGGTGATTACCAATAAACTAGCAAAGGAAAGCTTCAGGCTATAAAACAGTATATTTCTACTTAAGCGGTAGTTAGCGCCTTTGCATGAGCAATTAAAGAAAACTATAACTGGAAAAAAAAGTCAGGTTTCCTCACGCACGCCTGGAGGCTGAGCTCCACAGACAGTACCGCGCACGCATTGAGCTGTCATCTCCCATTTAAAATGGCAAACTTAGAGCTCCTCCTGCCTGAAGTTTTGCGCAAAAAAAAAGAAAAGAAAAGGAAAGACGGCCAACCATGACCGGATCATAAGTTCTAATGGGGAGTTCTCGCTTTCTTAGGCTGCGTTTTTCTTTTTCAAAAGTGACGATCCGATTTTGGAGGAGAATTCTTTCAAAAAGAAGTCTGATCTTCGCGAGCATATGCGCTTTTTATTTGTTTTTTGCGCTCTTTGGCTACTCCCAACAGTACCAGGACAAACCGGCTGATACAGACAAGCACCGACACAGCCGCCGGCTGGACACTGACGCGCGACCAGACGCGGTGGATTCACGCACCAGAGCGCAAAATGTGCTCCCGACGCGGAACAACGTGGTGTACATAACGCTGAAGTCCAAGCGCCTTAAACCAGCAAATATACGGGGAACCATCAGACCAAAGCTGAGGAGGAAAGCGAGGCGGACACGGCCACCTTTTACGCAGAACAAGTTCGGCTCCGTGGGGCCGAACGCGGGCCAAAACGGGCGCTATGTTGCGCAAGAGACTTTTTGGGCAGAAACCCTGAATGTTGATTATAAATCTTTGAATGTGGTCCACGATTCCCACCCAGACTCCCGCGTAAGTTCTATTCGGATTTACAGTCCAAAAGCACCGTCATGGTTCAGTCCAGAAGACGTGAAGGCCATGCGCTTTCTTGCGGATGCCAAAGTTGTCCGCATGAAAAAAATGCCTCAAGAGGACTTCTCTTCTCTGCTGATATTTGAAAGCGAAGAAGGTGGGAACCACAAAACCTTGGAGGAAGGCACCTTATGCGGAGGGCGGTGTGGGGTGATCGGGAGCCCCGTGGACAACACGGAGGTCTTCGCTTTTCATTTGGACCGGGTGCTGGGTCTCAACAGGACGTTACCAGCTGTAAGCAGAAAGTTCAGCTATTTACATGGTAGGTCAACAAAAATCCTGCCTGCTGCTGTACAATGTGTACATTTTAACCCCCGAATTAATGCGCATGGCCAGTGATGATCTCACAGACTTCTCTCTTCTTTTAGATGGCCATCTCTGCCCTGTTGTATTATGGGATGCAACTGTCCACCTAGAGGAGAACTCTGTTCTGAAATTAACTTGGGGGGAGTACCAGAATACCCTAAAACAGAGGTGTTTAGTGCCCAAGAGCGCCATTCCCAAACCCGACTCCATCTGCTCCACTGTTCATCACTACGAATGGAGCAAGCTGGCCCTGTTTGACTTCCTGCTACAGGTAATAAAGAGAGGTTTGGATGAATGTCGTAGTGTAATCAACATTTTTCAAGCAGTCGGTTCTGCTTTTGCTTTTACATGTATGTTTCATTTATGTTGGTGAATGCTACATAGAGATCTATGGATAAAGATCGATTGCCATCCGTAGTAAAGCATCAACATCTGTCCTCACTGGAATCCAACCCAGATCTGCCACAAAGCAATTAAACACTCTCCTCAGAGATCTTTGGAGAGTTTGGAGTGTGTATACATGACAGGCTCTCTTAATCCAGTTTGGGGTCTTGTTCTTGTGATTTTAGACATCTTGGAGGCAATTCTGCTCATAAAAATGTAAAGTAATCCTGGTGTTCACAGTCCCACGTGAAATAACAACTCAGCTGCAACAGCACTGGTACTGCTGCTAATCAATTCTTTAAATGTGGGGAAAAAATCAGACTGGCACTTTGTGGCTGTAGATAGGATTTCACCAGGTCCTTGTGGAGGAAACCGGAGTTAAACGAGAGGAAAGGTGGCCTCGTAAGCTTAATAAAGCTCCCTGGGAATTCACGTCATTCACAAATAATTAATGCTCAAACCAGCTGTGAGGGGCTACAGTCTTCTGGAATCTACTGTTTATTTGACAAATTCTTTTAGTTATTTCATAGTACACCTCACATAAATATAAATGAACAGTTTTGTCATTTATACATTCCGTCCTAAATCCTAGTTTATTCCTAGTCTCCATCTTGAGGAATTCTGATCTGGTTTTCCAGGTTCCTCGGCATCTCGGACTCCTTTGATCCAGGAGGCATCCTGGTTAGAGTCAGTGTAGGCAGGGAGCTTTGGGACCCACACTGGGTGTGCTGCATCCAGACTGGGGTTTGAACACAGGCTATCAGCCCTTATCAATAGATTAGGCTCTGGGAAAACATGCTAGAGGCCAATCAGAACACTGATCCAAAACACTGATTCCACAGTCAGATGGTGTCAACGAGAACCAGCCGAGGTCCGGTGGAACTTTTAGTAGGTGGCTAAACAGCTAAAGATGCAAGTCCCAAGTGACAGCATATCTGCATTCACATACAGTAAATAAAAGTACCTAAATGATTACTGATCCTACGGATTTCCCCCTCAGATTCATAACCGGTTGGATCCCAGCTGCTGCGGATTCAAGCCGAGGCATGCAGACGTGTGCGTGCAGCTTGGCCCCCATGCTGAATGTAGGAACCAGGCCCACATTCAGCTGAGAGGCATCCGGAGGGGCCACGATCCCAAACACCTCATCTTCACCAACAACAGAGGCTTCTTTGACCGCAACGAAGACAATCTGGACTTCAGACTCCTGGAAGGAATCAAAGAGTGAGTTTGGATCGCAGCCAAGTGTAAATACACCAAACTGAAGGAGTTAAAGATTTTGTTGGGATTAAATGTATTTTTCTAGATTACAATCTAAGACATCTGTAATTTTAGCCGCAATAATGGACATAAGTAGAGAATCTGATTCTGCTTACCTGGGCTGAATTCCGTGCAGTCCGTTTCTGCAGACACGGTGCTTTTCTCTCATCTACTGAGGTTAACGTTCCTGCAGAGCTGGAAGGACAGCACAAAAAGGAAAACTGCTTCTTCCTCAATGACCTTGAAAGGACAGAGTAATTCTCAACATAAATAAATAAATAAATAAAAAAGACACCTTATAATAGCAGTTATCAAATGCCTGGAAAAAACTATTATTACCAACATTTTAACATCATTAACACTTGTTTGACCTTTGAATTTACTTGTAAACACAACATTTGGTAGAGATGTTTTTACAACTCTTTTCTTCGAATAAGCAAACTTTAGTAGAGTCAACAAGCATCTGCCCATCAGAATGTAAAGTACATCTGGAGCAGATTAGAACCTGGATCAGCTGATGAAGAGCAGCTTTCTGAAGCTAAACCTGCCTTTTTATCCCCCCGCATCCGCAGGCTTCCGGAGCAGGCGGTGTCAGTGCTCCAGAGCTCAAAGCTGAGGGTGAGGCTCCTCCAGTCGCTCTTCCTGGACCAGAGATACTGGGAGAGCCAGGGGGGCCGGCAGGGCATTGACACTTTGATCGATGTCATTGAGAGGCGGGCCAAAGTCCTCCTCACTTACATCAACGCGCATGGCATCCGAACCGTCACGATGAACGAGTGAAGGACCAAAAACTGAGATACGAGTGTGGTGTTGTCCCCGATGTCGTGTTTAAAAACACACTGGAGCTCAGCTTGTTA
Organism: Tetraodon nigroviridis; assembly: GCA_000180735.1. Taxonomy (NCBI): domain Eukaryota; kingdom Metazoa; phylum Chordata; class Actinopteri; order Tetraodontiformes; family Tetraodontidae; genus Tetraodon; species Tetraodon nigroviridis. Next base: position 995,338 of record CAAE01014744.1, on the reverse strand, counting down.
TAGCTGGACGTTGTAGTCGGTTTCTGCAAAATTGTCATGAACAATTGGTTTGTTCGTTTTTTTTTTTGATTGTGTGTATTTACACAAATACGTGTATCACATTGAATCATTATTGAAATTTTTGTTATTTAAAAAAACTGAATTAAGATACCAGCTGTAATGATGTTGATGAAGGAAATGCATATTTTGAAAGTATCGCAATTTAACAACACATGACCAGAAAAGTTGGATCAAAAGCTGGAAGACATTTCCTTTTAAGTCAGCCAAGTCTCAGAAGATTTAGTCCAAAGATGAAGATCAGCCAGTTTTCTGTCCCAGTATTTTAGTAGTTCTAGGTGTTTTCTCCTAATCTTGATTTTCCCAGAAGGGGGGGACTGTTATTACTTGCATAAAGCACTTCACCTTCTCAGAGCCCACAAGGTTGATTTTACAAGTGAGCTGCAGGAACCAACATGCTGACGAGGCCTCTGGCATAAAAAAACCACCAGAGCTTTTCTTTTCTAGCTCTGTGTTTGTTTACTTTTAATATTGCAACAGAGCAGTTTTCATCATTTAAAAAAATGCACAGTTTAGTGGTATTAATAAATAGAACAATGACTCAAATGATTGATTATTGATTGAATGTTTCCATTACATTTAATAAGATGTAGTATTACTCTTTTCTTCTTTTTTATGTCTGCACCTTTTTAAAATGTTTTTTTTGAGTAAACATCTTAGCTTGCATTGGTAAATTTAACTGCCAACACTGTTAAATGGTTTCATTTTTAGGAAAATCCTTGAGTTTTGGCATGGGAGAACTCTCCTTTCAGTAAATATGCTGAGTTGCAGAAGAGTCTCATTCATGCGGTGTCATTTTTCAGTCTCCATATTTCCTCCCACGTTTACATATTTGGTGTTGGCAGTGAGTGTTTGTTCCTGCTGGTGTAAAAGCTCCAGGATCTGAGATTTGGAGGTTATTTTCTCCTGTCTGTGCTCTGCTTTCACTTGACTGTTGTTTTAACCCCTCTTCACCCCTATTAATGCGTCGGTCGGGCATGTGTCACTGCGTGTTTGCATTAGAAAGTCCCTCTTGTTGCATCCCAGACTGCACTGTGGAACTTCACATGCACAAATACACACATATTCTCACAGAGAACCACAGGAAAAGAGAAAAAAAAAAATTACATTATTAATATTATATATTATTATTGAAAAACCCATCAGCAGATACGATAGGATGGATCGCTCTCATATTTAGTTGCACTCAGTGAAATCGTGTTGACACTCCAGCCTGATAAACAAGCCTTTACAAACGCCTACTGGATTTATTGTCAGTCGCTCAGACAAATATGCTGGGATGTTTCACACTATTTCAGCAGGAATCGCCAATAATTTATTGTCACTCCTTTATGGAATAAAGACATTAAAATCCACTGGGGGGACAATGATGTACTCATAATCTAGATGATATTTTTTAACCGCTTTGGCATATTGTTTCTGTCCCTGGGTTTTCCCACACACGGACATGTCCAAAACAGGACACATTGACGACATCCTGACCAGAACATCCCAGCTGGTTCTTCCTGATCCTGTTTTAAAGCAGCCAGATCAGGTCAGGGAGGAGATTAATGTTCCTTAACCCTGACCTGTTGATTCTGAGATGTTGCTTCAAACTTTTATTTACTACAGCCTTGAGTTCCACTGTGAAAAGAAACTCATTTTGAAGTCATTTGTGTTATCTAACTTGTAATTTGATGGTACAATGAAATACAGTTCAAGCTCATGTTGACATTTCCAGCAAAAATAATAATCCCCTTCTGGTGTTTTACCTTCATTTAGCAAAATAAATAGTATTTGATCCCATAGATGGAAATTAGAATTAAATTGTACTGCAACATTTCACATAATAAAAAAATAAAGATCAATAAAAATTCATAAAGAAGCAGGTTATATGTTAGATATCAAAGAAAGACCTTCATCCATTAGCATATAGACGTTCATTTTTTCCTCCCCACTTTCCTAAAATGTCCTTTTTTCCAACAGAATAAAAAACAAATAAGGGCTTTCTGTGTATTTATTGTATGTGCAGTTTCTCTTTGCGGAGCTCAGCTGGGTGCTGCATCATCCAGCAGCAAGGAGCAGCCTTCTTTTTTTTCTTTTTACTTTTTGCTTTCCAAAGCTGACATATATTTACCATTATTTACTATGTTTATAAGGAGAGAACACAGCGGGATGTACATACATATGGTCTATCCCGCCTTGCTGTTTTATCTAATATCTCAAAACAAATTTAAAAAATGTTGGCTGAAGATTTTCCACTGTTGAACTGAACCTAAGTAACCCTGCTGACTGCAGCTGTTTAAAGTCAAACGTAGGTATGATCCCGAGTCTGTAAATCTTACCTGTGACAGGAATTATTTAGAGCACAAGCCCTGCTGCCATCGGTGAGCTGGAGCAACATTTTCTCTTTCAGCTTTGGCTTTAAAAGCTCTTAAACATGAGGTTGGTGGCTTTTTACCACCTTTCTGGGTGGTCGCTGACAGAGATTCTGTTGAATTCTTTCAATTTTTTGACGAGACATAACAAAAATTTTGGCGTCGGCAGACAAAAATGGGCGGGGGTTTTATGTGCTGATAAGGCCTTTCAAGGGATGAGTATCAAGAAAATCGTGGTTTCAATGTTTTTCACTCTTCCGTTCAAAAAATAGACAACCACAAGTGAAATCTAGATCAAGTCCAAGTGTGTAAGAATTCATCTTCTTCATCTCTGGTTATTCCCGTACAGTTTCAGATGCATGCTGAAGCTGCATTTGAGTGGCTGAGCCGGCTCCGTGGAATGGCATTTCAAACATCTGCTCTCTGAGGACAATTGGACAGTCAGATTCCATATCTGAGAATCACATGAGCAGAGGAACCAGGGTCACAGAATGAGGCCACAGAGATGATGGCAGAATGAGCAGAATCACATTAGCTTTTACCTAGCACTGTTCATTCTCTACTTTTCATCAAGAACCTGGCCGCTAACGACCAGACTTCTGTGATAATGCTGTCTTAAAGAGCATGGAGGGGCATGCTTTTAGCCATTCTAACTTAACCCATTTTGACTCAGTGGTGAAAAGTCAAATACACTTGACCTTCAATAGCTACCATTGATTGGGAGATGATTATCCATTTTCAGACCTAAAAACCCTTTTGACTCTTTAAAGAATCTCCCTAAACCCATTTAACTGTGACTCAACCTGAACCAACTTCCAAAGCTTTTAAGATGAAGTTTGAGTGCAGCTAAAACAAATTCGTGTTGGGTACTTTATTATTTATTTCTCGACTGAACAATCAATCACTTCCAATTGAAAGTGCAGCCAAATGTTGTGGAAGCCAGTCACTCAGGGTATAG
>CAAE01014744.1:905241-922725 GCA_000180735.1 Tetraodon nigroviridis | reverse complement strand
GATTATTTAACCGACTACATTTCACAGTAGTATTGGCTTCATGTGGAATATGATGGTACATATTTAGAGAGTCGTGAAAACTGAAAAAGACACCTTCAAAATGCCGTGACATTTTCATTTCAACATGAAATAAAGGCTCAAACAGCAAATAAGAGTTTCTAAAAATGTGAGAGTAAACCATTCCAGGAAAAAAAGTGGTTTTATTTTTCTATTGAGGCAAAATCTACCTTGAAATTTCACACATGGGTGCACAAAAAAATTAAAATGAAACCAATCTGCTACCTCATACTAATGAGAACATCTCCATTCCGGAATATGAACAGGAGAATATTCTCCTGAGTGACATCATGGAAGTTGGCGCTCTTCTCATTGGCGAAGAACAAGTCAGGTTTCCACAGGACATTTAAACATCTTGGGGTCGACGGTCAGAGAATCTGACTTAAAGTCTGCTGGAAGCTTCAGCCTTGGGTCGTTCCAGCGCTGCCGCAGGAAAATGTTCACTCTGTAGTCCTGTGACAAAACCACAGAAAAGTTAAACCCAGTTAATTTTGCACTTTTGGCTAGCGAGTACAGAAATAAATTCTAAAGATAAAAGTTATAACTTAAAGATAAACTACCACAGTGTGTGTGTGTGTGTGTTTCCTCTTTAATAAATCATTCAGCTAATTTCACATCAACGATTACAAAGAAACTAATCCCATCAAACCTGATAGTAACACTGGATAAGATATCCAAACATGCACTTACCTAAAGAGTCGATTTTTATTGGTAATTAGGTAACTTATGACTTTTTAAATTGCTCTCTTTATGTTGGATGTATTCTCAGGATGAAATGTTACCCTGCTGTTAAAAGATGTCTGAGTTTTTGGATACACAAAGGTGTTACGAAGGGTTCAGGAATTTAGCAACAATGAAAAATGTGGTTTATTTCCTTGCCAGTGAACATTTAGTTTAAACAGAGTTTGAGCAGGTGGTCAGAGTGTTGACGCTTCACTTTGGAAAAAGTTGCTCTTACATAACCTTATTTTACTTTGAAAGCAACATGAATAACAACAGCTGGGCTCCCTTAACACCTAAAACCAGACAAGAAAATAAATCTTCCCTCCTCCCAGTTGACTCTAAATCTGCCGGTGCATTTGCATATGCATTTAAGTCCTGAGGGATTTAACAAGGAAATGCAGAAGCTGTCAATGCGCGTCAAATGCAAGTTAGCACCCAGATGAGGCTGCAAATGTGAGGCTTCACATCAAATGTCTCACACAGATGTGACCCCCTGTCCCTTCTGTCACCTTCACAATTCATTTGAAACATTCTTCATTTTCGCTCCATGCTTTGGCCTTCGGGGAGAAAAAAGAAGGCAGAAATTGTCATCTGGGAGATTGTCACCTCTCTCTCGTTCAGCTGTGCCTCACACTTCTTTCTCTCTTATTTTTCCCATTTATTCTTATCTTTTTCGCTTACCTTGCTCTCTAATATCCTCATACATCTTAGCACTTCTCTGACTTTTCTTGCTGGTGGTTCTGTTGTTATTTTTTACTCTTTTCTCTAAAGGTTATAGAATATAGTTCCTGTCTACCTTCCAGCAGCATTTTGCTTTCAGAATTTAAACTGTCAACATAAAAATCAAACTTCTGTTAATCCCTCAGTGCAAAGTCTAAAACAGGCCCAACACATGTCCCACAACTTGTGCGCTGTGGCAGTTTCAGCTCTGATTTATTGCTCATTGTTGTATTGATTAGCAATACTGTCAGGCTGGAGAGCAATTACACTGAGTTTTTACCATGGTGGTTTCTTGGATGGAGCCAAAACTGTTGATGAAAATGTTCACTCGGTCCTCCACAGGAGTTCCTGGATTTGGAAAAGCAGAAATGAGCCTTTGTGGTATTAACTGCACCCTTGACAAGACGGCGTTTCCATAATAACAGCACAGCACAGGTGGCTCCTCGGTTTCTTTCTAAAGTTGTTTGTTACATTCCCACTGGCCCCTACATTACAAAAAAGGGGGGCATGTTGCACACCAAATTAGTAAAAAAATATGTCTGTCAGCACTGGGCAATCAGAGGCAATTTTCCCTTATCCATGTTTGTGCATAAAGCAGTAAAATCCTTAATTATGCAGGCTGCTCTTTCTGATTTAAATAGATTATTTTCTTTTGAGGTGTTTGAGGTGTCGAGAGTTTCAGGATATATTCTATCAAGCAATTCATCAAAATTCCATGCATACAGCGTGTCACTCGGGGGGTTTTTGACATGGGTGGTAATGGACAGAGAGCTTAGGGCCCACCCTGAAAGTTAGGGCAGATGTTGTGGCCGTCGAGGGCAGCCAGAGTGGGGGGCTGCTCAAACGTCTCAGGAATCCACCTCAGCCGCCAAGTGCAGCAGGATGGAAAGTAATTGAGGGTTTACCTGGACTGGCGGGACCGTCATCAAAGAGAGATGGCCAAGGACATCTTTTTTTTAATTATTTTTAAGTTGTTTTATGTGTGAATGACACCACTACTAAACACATCTTTGCTGTTATCTTCATGATTTATTTTTCATATCTTTCATGTCTGTTTTTGTGTTGAAACCTGCTGCTGCACCAAGCTGATGCAATAAACCTGTCTTACATATTTCCCAATTAACTCCCTTTGCTTGATGCGCCTGCCAACTAAAAGGAGCAAGACAGATTCAAGAGAAAGAGACTTACCTTTGAAGTTGGGCCTAATTCTGGGGTCGTAGCTGACCAGTAACCTGTTCAAGATGTTACTGGTTGAATTTGCAGGGACTCTGGCCAGATCCTCAGAAGACAGCTGCCTGCACACAAAAGCAGAGAGGTGGAGAGAGATCTGTAGGAATACTAAACGAGGAGGATGAATAGAGGGGATGTGCAGCATGCCAGTTAATGCTCTGCATTTGTAATCTCTGACCCTGAATATGAGTCAATTCAAAAAATTAGGTTAACCAATTATTATTCAAAAAAGGGAACTATTCAAAGATTAATTATAAAGAACAACAAACAGAATGCCTAATATCTTGTCCTGATTTTACTGCATTCCAGATACATGGGTGGATTTATCCCTTAAGTTGTTGTGGAACAGTTCAAGTCAGGTTGTCACCAGTTGTGGCACCGCTGACCCCAGAGCATTAGGCATTGATGGGAAGAGAACAGCGAACCAAAAACTAAAGAATAAATCTGTTAGCAGAAAGTCACCACTATGGTATTTACTTTCAGAGTTCAAGACTACAACCACTTGTTTCCGATCCTGAGAGATGAGAAAAACAATAGGATGAAGAGAGTGAAAGAGGAGAACAGGATCTGGCAAGACAGCAGGCAGAAAAAGAAAACCTCCTGGTGGGTGGCAATAAATCCTCCTGCCAAAGAATTCCCCCCTCTCAAAGCACTTTACATATCATTATGTAAACCTTATCAAGAACTGAGGATGAGTTGGATTGCTCTGCAGGAATGCTGCGCTCTGTGTGTATGTTCTGCGGTCCCTCTGATCAAAGTGAAACACATAATTCCCATCCACTAAACCTCTTTTTTCTGTCTCTTAACAGACCCGTCTGACAACCTCAAGCATAACAGCTAAACTGGAACAGAGTGGTTCCCTTGATCCGCAGAGACATCAGAAGCAATAAACAGAAAAAAAAGCCACACGGCTTTCACTTGCCAAAAAGAGAGCCACATCAAAGCTTATTATCTTATATCTGGGAGTTTTAACCATTTAAGGAAGAAAAAGAGTTGAACAGACACGACGGTCCAAAGGTCTGTTGTACAGCCTCCATGGTCAACCTATTAATGTTCAAACAGCCTCAGTAGTTTAAAACGGACTCATGTGGTGAAGGTGAGGAAGGTGAGGAAGGTGAGGTGGTGCTGAGGGCAGCAGGGCGTTGAAGTCATGAGGTTTTCACACTGCGCAGATTAGAGCTCCTTTCTCGGGTGTCGGTTGATTCGAAATGATTTTGTCGCAGTTTCGTCGTGCACTTGAGCAGCTCTGCAGTGAAGCAGCGGATGAGAATGATGAACCCTTCCTCAATAAAGGCTGGAATGTGAAAATCATTTAGTGGAAAGTAGCCTATTCCAGTATATTAGGCACGGTCTCAAGTCCATTTTCACCATGCACCCTGCTGTGACCGTCTGCAGTGGCTCTCCTATTAGCATGTGCGAGCTTTTTCACCATTTTTAAAAAAATTAATATTACTGTTATTGGATTATTATATCAATTGAGGGATTTTTGACGGTCTTTCTTGTTTTTTCTAAGATCAGATCATTTCACATCTTTGATCATGGAGTCCATAGCTGAGAGTCAGTCCATACTTACGAAGGACAGTAAACCTGCTTCCCTTTCTTCTTTCCTTTCTTTGTTCCCTTTTCCTTGCTAAATGATCCCTCTAAACAAAGAGACAGGAGCAGGAGGAAGACGGTGATCTTCTTAAAACCCATTCTTGCGTGAATCAGACCTGTGGAATAAAAAAAACAAAATACTTGAGGAGACAACCACATCAGGAGAGGAGAGGACACTATTTAAAACTCAGCAGTAAAGCAGCCTGAATCGTTTTCCTGCCGTATTCAGTGAGCCCAGCATTCAGTCATACGTAAGGGGGAAAAAGAATGACTGCCTAGGCTTTTCTTCTGTGTTAAAGCTCTTTATTTGAATTTGGAGGCTGTGACTTTGTCTCTTACTTTAATGATACATGACAGAATATAAATCAATCGATCACAGTAGGTAGAAACAAATGGTGCAAATTCAAACATAATGATGATGACAGTAATAATGGTCATTCTGATGAGATGTGTGTGAGCTCCAAAGCAAAATAAATATTATATGAGCTGGAAAAAGAACCTTTTGGAGGTAAAAACCTGCAGCTGCATCTAATTCACAAAGAAGATCAATTCATCCGAAAAGTTATATCTTTCAGACTAAAAATCCAGGAAGATATGTAAAATACTACCAATAACAGTACATGCTAAAGTTGCTTTAGGAGTTCTGCTATGGTAACTGTGGTGGTTTTCAGTTTTGGTCCTCGAATAAAGATAAAATCAGCTTCATCACCACCGTATACAGAAACAAAACTCTGTTGATGCGTTAATTTTAATTGCCTTGATAGGGGCGATTAATCACGGAGCAGCTCCTGTACTTGTGTGTGACGTATTGCCTTATCTCTGCCAGTGGACAATGAGACATGGTAAAGGCAAAAGTCTGCACATGGACGTCCCCCATCCTGCCAGCAAGAGTCTGTATCACCTGAAGTGCTTTATTTTCCAGTCAGACACACTCTTCCTCGGCGACTCGGCCCAGTAACTCCCCAGCTGCTCCTCATTCGCACATTGATCATCATCATCTTTTCCACTTGAAATAATTTCCAGCACTTTCTGGTCAACATGGAAATCCTTGGAAACCAAACTAAGGCAGCATTGTTTCGGTGTGGGGAGACTCGGGAATACGTCCAACATACATCAACAACCATCCACTCATATCAGCTGGAAGCAGCAGGAGCAACGGATGAGGAATGTGTGACTTGGCAACCTGGCACATTTCTCAGAAATGGGTTTCATGTGTGACCCAGATTTCCTCACACATGCCTCTTATTCTGATAATTCTAACATGACAGCTCCTATCTTTGACTGTCTACTAAGGCCGGTGTTAAGTTCATTTATCAAATGCAATTGATTTTTATTGCATTTTTAAAACATTAATCAACCACAACAAAGAAGTGAAGCAGATTGGCAATGTTTGTCTCATTTTAGCAAAGCTTGTGCAGCACGAGGACCTTTGAGTCCTGATGTTTTGTGGAAATGACACTTTTGTAACCCAAAGCCACCACAAATGCAAACCATCGTACAGACCTATATGACGAATCAGGCCAGCTAAAAAACGCTGCTGTTTTCTGACCTTTGCTGATTCTGCACATCGCTACACATCGGTTAGAGTTGTCACAGTTTGCATGTGTTCTACAGATGCTAAGGGCATTAGCTAACGTGTTTAAGACTTGAAAAGCTGCTAAATAATACAGTTAGGACTTTTGCCTTTTAGAAAGAACAGGGTGGATTTGATCTCCGACTAGAAGAGGTTGTCTGCGTTGAGTAAATATTCTCTCTCTGTGTCTGTGCAGGTTTCTTTTGGCTTTTCCAGTTTCCTCCAATATCAAAGATTGACCCACGGCAGCAGTTCTATCAAGCTTGCATTTTTTTTTCTTTCAAAAACAAAATTACAATTTCAAAAACGTAAACAGTGCATAATTCACAGGAAAATGGAAAACCCTGTGGCCACTGCACCGTTACCGAGCCCTGAGGTCTGAAGAGAGAAATGGGATTTCAGCTGAGTCCATAATTCATGAAATGACCCTGGCACTGCCAGACTCGACTCCTGTGCCAGCGCTCTGGAGCATGGTTGGGTTTTACCACTGGCTATAAAACTGCAGCTTTTTTTTTTTCTTCTTCTTCTTTTTTAGACACTGGCTGACAGTGACATAAGCAGCCTTTGGGGTCCAAGGTCAATGAGCAACGCTGCTCTGGCCTCATAACCTCCCAATGCAGCACATTTAAAATTGGTTAGTACAAACATGTCAGATCAGCTTCAGAATTCAGAGGTCTTACTACATTAAAAAAAACCTTTTATTTTTTTTAATTGCTACAGCATTAGATCTAAAAAAAAAAAAAAAAAAAAAGCCACTTGTTTTGGTACAAACAAACCTGTAGCTGCATGCTGGCTGTATTTTACTGCTGGTAAGGAAAACAAAAATACAAGAACATGTGAAAATTTCCAAATTACTGACCCGAGAGGTTGGTCATGGCTAAAGCAAGGCTAACAGGGTGCAGAGACAACACCACAGCAGCGACCACCATGACAAGGTGGGGGTTGCGGGGAGAGGACGTCAATACTCACTGAAGGCGCTGCTGTCATTACAGTGAACCTGCGCGCACGATACGGATGTTAACGACGGAAATGGCGTTTCATAAGGACCTGTGTCACGCATTCCTACTTACCCTTTGGCGCCTGGCTGTTCGTTTAAACAGTATTGAATCTGTCCGTGCAGGCACTCGTTAACGGAGCCTTTTAGACCAGCCGTTATCTTTCTTTTCCATTCTGATCTCCTCCCGACCCACTGACGCAAAAGATTGAACCGGTTATTTCAAAAAAGAAAGAAAGAAAAAGCTACATCTCTACAGAGTCACAGTGCCTCTGTTTCCGCGCTTCGTTTCTCCTTCTTTCTGAATCTGTGTTTATATCTGAAGCCCTTTCGCCTCAGCTCGGGATGCCCAAGATGGAGGCTTGCGTGTACCTGTCATGCAACATGCGCAGTCGCGGTTGCGCGGAGCCGGGAAGCAGCATCAGCACCAAGGACAGCCGCTCCCCGCCCCCGGTGCGCTGCGGGGCGGTGACGCAGCTGCCCGCACGGCGAAGGAAGCGCCGGCGAGCGCACGACGGCCGTAAACGCACCACGACGGATGGCGCTGTCCGTGCGCCCCTCTGGCTGATGGATGCGGCCGATATTAGGAGCCATAAACCTGGGCCTGATTACGCTCCTTTCTGAAAGTATTGCAGATTTGCTGCTTCCGTCGGTTTCATAATTCATCTAATGATCAGCCTCACATATTTTCGCTTATTAATGACAGCTGAGGTGAATATTCCCTTGTGTCCAAGTATGAAAAATGACCGAAATAGAGTAAAAACGTGCAAAAGTTTGTAGTTTTTGATAACAGAGACCCACCTACAGCCAATCCTGCTGACACGGCATAGATATTTCTGGAAAATAAGAAAATATTTGATCATCCTACACGACATTACAAAGTAATTTAGACATATTTGAACAAAATATTAATTTTTATTTGAAAACAAGTTTTTAAGATCTACGCTGTTCATCAGCCCCCCTGCAAATTGTGCCTGCGCCACTTTAAAGTTGGCACCTTGCAGCAGATGTAATAATATAATGAACAGCAATGCTGCTCAGTTGCTCTAGTGTACAACCTCCACTAGAACCACCATTATCTTGATTTTTTATTCTTTAATATCGTTTACTTGGTCGGTCTGCGATGTGAACAGGTCACGCTCAGACTCAGAGTCAGTGGGAATTTCTGTTGGGCCTTGCTGAAACCATTCGCACGTGGCCGGTACCAGCGTCTAGACTCTGAGTATAGGAACCTCCTGGGGGCACACTGTCTATGTAAACACATACATTCTTAAGTGGAATTTGAGTCAGTCTTTGGGAATAGCGACATATGCTATGAATAGAATTCCTTTGCGCAGATCTGAAACAGATTTCATTCTGCTGACCACATTAACTTGGATCTGACTATTAAAGAAAAAGTGTCATTTCTGATTTAAACCTACTCCTCAGTACTTACAATGAAAATAAATTCCAGATTATTACCACACTGATCTTATTTTCCCACAGTTATGATCTGTATCTCATTGGTGTTATGTCAAACAACATGGGAGGCCTTTACATCAATCCCTGGGGGACAACTTGGACTGACTAGGCCTTCTATTTGCATAAACATGAACTTTTTGTCTCCAGAAAAGTTCATTGGCAGGCTAGAAGCTCCCTCTTTGACTTAAAATCATTTGCGGTTGGATAAAAGCATCGAGTTGGATTAGAAAAACAATTTTATGTGGTTGTAGTATGTAATGCACTGCAGATACTTCTGCTGCAGCTCAGAAGAGTGTTTTTATTCAGATAGAAATGTATGTTTAAAGGTTATTTTTACCTTTCTAGCATCTCATTTTTAAGGTGTTGGATAACGAATGGAAGTTCCCCAAAACCAGGCTTCACAGTGACAGGAGAATCTTAAAAAACCTCAAATGCTTTATTTTAAAGCATCTCAGTTTAAAATCCAACATAAATATTGCACACATATGCATCAGTGAATAAATTTAATATTATTCATAACCAGTATGAAATATATATCAGACATTTGGGCTCACACAGAGCAAAAAAGATACACTTTTCAGTAGGAGCAGCACATTAGGTTGCACAAGTCTGGAAAGTTCTTCTAATAGATAATAGTCTCACTGCCAAGGTAAATTATGATGCTTGGTAAAAAACAATGAAGTCTCCCTGTCCTAGAAAATTACCATTATACTTTGCATTGCCATAAAAATTAGCATGTAATGATTTTTGGTGGATAAATAGCACTTGTGCAAACATCATCAGAACTTTTCATTGGTACCTGTCTGGAATCAAAAGTTTAGGAGTCTGACACTGAAATATTTTAAGGATTGATAGGTTAGAGCCTGGCTGCAGCCCCACGGGGTACCACCAGGGGGCTCTAGTTTCAAAGCCAAGTACAGCCGGGGGGCAATTAACGCCATGAGGGGCAACTCCTTGAAACTGTAACTTTAAATTAATCATTGGACGAAATGACAATATTGACTGAAAAGTGTGTTTAAGGCCCCTCAGAGCAAATATTAGCAGACCTCATAGCTAACTAATGAATACATCAGACCCCAGGCCTTGGGTAACTTTCTATAGTATTTAATATTTTTAAATACCTGTCTTTTGAACTCACAGGGAAAACTTCTGATTCTCCCTCGATGGACCACACAGCAGTAACAGTTCTGCTAGTTCGACTGGAGGTTCAGCCTTTTCAATGAAGTCATCTCAAAAGTGTTTTTCCTTGAGGTACAATAATGTGGCGCGATCAGGCTTTAGCCAACACATCCACCCTTTCCTGTTTCACTTCCCTTCACCTGGAATCAAATCAGGGCATTCCACTCAGCGACAGATGCTGGGGGGATGGAACATGTCCCAAAAAGACAAATCTAATGGGAATTCTCATTTGTAAACCTTTCCCCTGAGACTGTGGACACAGAATCTGTCCGGCTGGCACGTCTATATACGTCAGCTGTGCCCCAAAAGGTTTGCCTTGTATCTAATTTCCTCTGTTTATTATAATTCTTTGTAGCAAAGTTTGCGCTTTTCACAAGACCACCATGGAAGCGGCAATCAAATGTGGACAAGACAAAATACCCAGCTTTTACAGACAATACCTCAAGGAGGCAATGAGTGTGTGTGTGTGTGTGTGTGTGTGTTGTGAGAGAAAGGGATTCCACAATTTTGAAGTGCTGACATCTGCTGCAGGCCCTAGCAGGGATGGAATGTGATACTTTCCTTTACACAAAGGGCCTTGGCCCTTGTAGCAGGCACAAGAAGACCTCCATAGGCCCCCCTCCATGGAAACAACACACACACACAATGAGCATTATTTCCTCATGTCTTTTTTTTCCCCTTCAGCCAATAACTTTAATTATAAACTCAGAACCTTGCTTTATACTGGAGAGATAGCTAAGCTGTGCTCTCTTCTTTCAGGAGGTACTTGGTGAACTATGTGAGACTGGGGGTAAATTGCTCTTGCATTGCATCATCTGTCTGGCTCAATGGGTTCAATATGTCTCCGTGTCTCCTTTGATTTCAGCGTCTGTGCTGCAGCAGACTTGCAGCTTGCAGTGCAGGGAAATACACCGGCGGATTTGCCAACAAAAGGAGGGACGACAGAGTGCAGGGGAGAGGGGAAATTGGGAACAGGTGGGAGAACTGCTCCAATTGCTGTCTCTGCTTTGATATGACAAATTGAGAAGCGCCCAAACATTTCCTTCCACGGAGAGACCCCAGCAGATTTCTCACTTTCATGAGGAACCTTGTGCAGAAATCCTAATGTCACATAAATCATACCATTATCACATACATTTATTTCATCATTTCTGTTATTATCTACTTTGGTGACAGCATGGCAGTTCTTGAACAGTGCTTCAACTGTAGGAAAAATATATATAGATATATATTTTAGTACCATGGGATTTCTTATTAAGACATGTTTTGATGCGTTTGAAATATAAGTCTCTAAAATCCAAGTAAATATACACATGTGGTTTTATTTGTACTTAAAACTTTGGTACATTCCTTGACAAATAATTATTTTTATGTGAATAGAACTTTCACAGTACATTGCTTTGATTACAAGGCAAGACTTTCATTTAGCTCTCATTGATTGATCACTGTATAGTTAGTTAATTTTTCCTCGTCAAAAGGTGAATAGCTGTTTTTTTTTTTTTTTAAAGTGGAACAAGTGGGACGTGCCGGGCTTGTGACACGAATATTAGCTGAGCAAGCTCATTGGCCAAGGCGGCCAGAGTTAACATGCTGAGGAGTTTGGAAGTTGTTCTTCATGCGCAGCACCTGTTTGTGCCGCCGCTCGTCTCCAGAAAGCCAACCCACGACGCGCAGCGATCCTTCATCTCGCTCTTTTCCAAGTTAAGCCTCGCCAGTCAGAGAAGTCCTCCGTGTTCCGACAACGTTCAGAGCACATATTCTATCAGGTTGCCAGATTCCTTCGACGCCTCCGGGAGTGCGCGCTTTGGCTGTAATGCGTAAAGTTTCGCGGAGATTTGCGCAGACGAAGACGAGAACACACAGCGAATGCGCGCCTCGGCTGAAATGTACCTGTGCCACAGCCGATACGTCTTCAAAGGCTCGGTTTTCTGACCAGTGCTAGGATTATCACTGAACTTTTTCTCCAACTCCAAACTTTCCACTGAACCAACAGGTGCGCGCTTGGATTGCGCGGAATCTGCGGCTTTGGAGGAGGATTTTTCTCTTAATTCAAGGAAATATAAATCGCCCTTTTCCAGAGTGGACTGATGAATAAGATTATGAGGATTTTATTATGTGTTGATTCTCTCCAAATGTGTCCTCGAGAGCGCCGGTCTCCTGTCAACGACGCGCGTGTGTGGTGATACAAGACCATCCGTCAAACAGCGCTTTGTGTTCGCCAGCACCACTCATCCAAATGATCCTTCCATTATTACTCCTTCTTGCATCGCTTCTCCAACAATATGGCTCTGAAGCTGAATCAAGTCACATCAGCAAATTTAACCCTCCAGGTGTGAAGGAACAAAACGGTGAGTTCTCAATGCTTTTAGGAACCTTCAATTTAAAGAATCAAGATAAATTAAAACTCCGGAAAAATATCTATGTTTATATCCAGGATAGGGCTAGTTTGAGGTTTGAATTTCAAAAGGTACCACTTTAATTTTAAGACAGAGAAACAGACTCAAGTCCAGGGTCCTGGGTGAAGTTGTCCCCAGGAAATAGGCACCATTGATGCAGCAACAGGCTCCAGGCTGTGTAGTCTGCTGGTTCAGCTGCATTTAGACACAAAACCGGCTCCATCTAAAACCTGAACATGATGGTAGAGCTCCAAATAAGAACTCTGCAATGAACTTTTGTCATCAATTTGATACTCAGTTTTGGAGAATGTCAACAAAGGTAGCATCTGCTATAGAGATCTTGTATAAGAAATTCAATCAAGTGTGGGAATAAAATATCGTGCATGCGGTGTGCTGGCCAGAGTCCAGGGTAAAATTATTGAAGTTTTAGTCTTTGCAACTAATTTTATTCATATAACCAGCAGCACTTAATGGTACCCTGTGACTTCTGATCGGTCTCGCTGGTGGTTGAGTTGTGCAGGCGGTTGATTTTCTAAATAATCATTAACATAAAAGAAGCAAAAAAAACCAAAAACCAAAACTCTTGAATGCCTAGACTGAGCTGACAGAGTAGATTTACACCTCCATTTTGCAGAAGCTTCACTGGTACAGCTCCAGACTGCGTTCACCGCTCAGTGCTCTGCTGACAGAGAGCTGGCCCCGCCTCGTTTGAGGACACGGCGCTCTGCCTTCACCACAGTAACGGTCAGGGATGGGAAGTCAGAGGCTCCTCCGGGGCTCTTGGCGTTTAATCAGAGTGACTGAGAAAAGAAAACAACAGGAAGGAGAGAGGGGAGGGCAGAAGATGAAGTTTGCAGAGTAGAGGAGCGGTGGAGTACAGAGACGTTCAGCTGTCAGAGGGCTCTTTAAAACAGCAGTCACACCTTGGTGGAGGGCCAGGCTGGCCGTGGCTGTCTGTAACCTTTGACTGGAGAGGCTGAGCGTTCACCTTTCCGAAGCGCCTGATTGCTGCTGCTTCACGATGCGATATCGATCTACGAGAGGGAACAGAGCCAGACCTGTCTGGCATGTTTAGTAGCTGTGGCCTGCACAAGTAGCTTCCCCACTTGTATAAAACTTAGCAAGCGGCTGCTGACTCCATCGATGTCAGAGAGGGCTGCATCCTCACAGAGGGCTTGGTGCTGCGTGAAACAACCATCTGTCACTGGAAATGATCTGGACCGGGGATTTCAGAAGAACTCTGACACACACATCATGTGTTATTAAAAATCATGAGCATTTCCTCCCCCCTGCCACGAACGATTATGTCATAATCCGTATAATGAAAGACATCTTCATGTGTGTACCATATGACCGTATCATGCCATGGTTGTTAGAAAAAAGCCATAGCTGAAAATGACACCTGTGTGGGCAGATGATAAAGTGTCAGAAGTACTTGCAGAAAACATTAACCCTCTCTGATTCCCTAGTTAGACCTGGCTTTTAGCTCATCCTGGTTTAAGACTTTTGTCATTTCCAATAAAAGGTTGTGTTTTCATGTCAGTCCAGACCACCTCCAGAAGTCTGAGTTCTGGTGGTGAATATTATCAGGAAATACAGATACCCTGCAGATATTCCCACATATTCCCCTAAAGCACAGCTGGAAAAGGTATGTGACACACGAGGTTTGCCAGCGATCACAGAGGTGGCTGTTGCGTTGAAGATTACGAGATTAGGGGGGAGGAGTTGGGTTAAAAAGGTCACACACCAGTGTGGACCATCTTCATACATACACGCAGAGTTGACGATAGAGAGGGGCATTGTGCATTCATCAGATTATAATATAGACAAATAATCAGTTTAGACCCAGGATCTAAAAAGAGGGAAACGAGTGTGGGTGGTCCTGTATGAAGGCATACTGCTTGGAGTGTTGTGCGACACTGACGTCATTCATTCATTCTTGGTTTGGAACAGTTATTCAGGGAGGAGTTGTTTGGATAATTCGTGGTTTGCTAAGTAAAGGTGCAGTTTATAGCTTTGCCTCCTCTGACTCTCAAGTGCATTAAATGAGCAAATACTTGTGATTGACTAAATAAAAAATTCAGCCAATAACACAACCCAGTGTACGTACTCCAGTCAGAAAAGACACCCTTCAAAACCCCCTAAAAACCTCTCCTCCATAATAGATTTAACTGCTTGTAGTTAGGATTTCTGTAATTATAGATAACTAAAAGGTTCTGTGTAGAAGGCTTTTACAGCTGAGCTTAATGGATTTTTAAAATAAAAATATTCACAGGACATTTGATGGAAAATTTGCGACAGTAATTAAAGCAATTCTATTCTTTGTTCTGAATTTATTTGAAGCAAAACATGGATTTCAGCTAACAAAGCTGTCATGTCCAGACCCACGACAGTGATTTACGCGTATTGGATGTGCACACTGGAGCAACCTTTGTGTCCAGCTGGCATTGCACTTCCTGCAATGTTATTATAAGTGGGTGCCATAGAGCCCAACTGTGTTTAATTTGAGCTATGATATCCTTCTTAAGGCAGTCGAGCAAAACTGGCTGTTTTTGGAATCTCCATTCATTCTTTAATAAATGTCAGATGTTTCCTGTTCTTGCTTCCTGGGAAATCTTGTTACCAGTCTGAACTGGGCTGTACTTTAATGGGCATACTCTGGATGAATGATTGCGGCAGTTAATCATCATTGTGGGCTGTGCAGTAGCAGCATTTGGCAAAATGAAATTAATAAATGAATAAAGTTAGTTAGTGGCAAAGTGGGCTCACCAGGTGTAAAGGTGTAATATTGTTAACAGATGAAAAGAATATGAATGCAGGAGGTTTTCAATTTGGTAGAAATTTAAAATTTTCTCCAGGTTTTTAAAATTAGCTGTGCCCATGTGAACATTTACAATAAGAGGGGGGGGAAATCATCCACACATATACAATAATACGAAAATTTCTTTGCAATAACAGCAGAAAAAAAACCCTTAAACAGTGAACAAAATGATGTCTGTATCTTGTGGCTGGAGGGGATTTCCCTCCATCTTGAGCCCTAGTGGGGGGACACTGGATAAGATATCCATGTTTTTCCTTTTAGAGCTTAAGTGCTGTATTTGGCAGTCAAATGCTGCCACTGCCTGCCCACCGCCACGCCTAATTAAAAAAAAAAAAAGAAAAAAGTAAGAATATTGACTTGTGAAGTGTATATAATGACCCTCAATGACCCCCTCAGAACCAACCAGAGAAGGATCAAACTCCAAACTTTACATCTACAGCACTTAAAATTATAATTTGATGTCTCCCCAATGTAGGAAAAAATGAATGAATTATTTAAACTCTTTAAAAAAAGATTTCTTTTCCAAAGTTGGCCTCAACATGTCTCAGAATGTGAACCCGCTAGACTGCGAGGGCATCGTGTTATGGTCTGTCTGAGTCGTGTTCGCGAGGTTGTCGGTGCTTTCGAGACTGGTGGTTCTAGGAAGCTGGTATTTAAAAAAAGGAGATGAACATTCAGATTCATGATGATCAATAATTTCGCTTCTTGTGGGTCAAAATGGATGAGTTTGATCTGCTGATTTACGCCTCACAATGAGTTTAAAAACTCCACAGAATGGATTTGTGTAAATCTTAAGGCTGTTTGAGTCTGGAATCTGGAGTAATTAGGCATGTTGCAATTAAATGATAAGAAATGTTTCAGTTAAATAAATAAACTAAGAAAGGTTATCCTCTACTGGTTTTTGGGTGACAAAGTGGGGAGTTTGCAGTTGTCTGAGTTGAGCTTTTCTCATGGGCAGGAACTTGCACATCAGTGAGTCACGAGTGCTGCTTTGGTTGTGTAATTTCCTGGGAAATGTATGAAACAAGTTTGAGAACGCATAAGCCAACAAACACTTATTTCCACAAGAGTGCAAAGTTTTTTAGTTTCAGAAACTAAGCATGCCTTTTTTTTCTGTGGGAGTCCTATTTTCTGCACCCACTTCCCTTCATATTAGGTTTAGTTCTCATCTACTAAGCTTTTCCAGCTCAAGGATTTTAATTTAGCATCCTTAGCAGGACTTTGGGAATTCTATTAGTCGTGTCTTCACTGCTGTATAAAACTGTAGTAAACTGTGACCAGCTGAAAAAAAAGAGTAAGTGTGGGCCAAGTGTATCACTCCAAAATGACTGAGTTGAAAAAAAGCAGTGTTTATAAATGGAGATTCCTAAACAAAACTCCCCAAATAGCCTCAGTGCAACTGTGGTGAGCAGAGAAGAGTCTGCCTCTCACAGTCTAAACACGAAGGGTGGAGTGCGTGGACCCTGTCCTGGCCTGAACTGCTGTTTTAGACTGCTGTTTTAATCAGTGATGTCAGTTCTGAAGTTTTTGACTAATTTTTTTATGATTGTATGTCTTCGGGATGGGAGAGTCACTAATTGAAAAAAAAAAAAAAGCGTGATGCATTTTGCATTGAGACTCAAGCTCGATCATCTAATCTAATCTAACATGAAGCCTGAATAGGAAACCCCCAAATGCTGACAATGCTTTACATTCATGCAACAGAAGGCTGATCCTGCAAAACAAAGATTTTCATTGATATAAATTTAGATCAGATTAGGACTGACAGACATCAGAACATTGCCAGCATGGCTCTTTTTTTTTTTTTGGTAAATCCCAGTTTACATAAGTTTGTTTTATGACAACTGGAATTCCACTGGACTAAAAATCCTGGCAGCAATACGAGTTGACCTTGGACAGTGTTACTGGAGGGCATGTCTGCAGAGCTTAGCAGATGTCATCACCTCCTATCAGAGTGGAATTTCCAAGTTTTTTGCAGGGGCTTTGCCGTTCAATGCAGCGCTGAGTAGGCTTCATCTTGTGGTTGACTGACAGAGAACTCGACCATGATTCCTGCAGCCTTGTCTTCAACGGTGGGATAAAAGCAGATTTTCTTGATGAGTTCAGACACAGGTTCAGAGACAGGTTCATCACCACCTCTTGCTGGGTCCCCTTTGGCCCATGTGGAGAGACTGTATCTTAATTGGGTTATCATCAGGGAATGTCATCAAGATATTGTACCAAAATGTACGAAATTTGCTGAATAGTGTGGTTCTTTCTGATTTTCATTCAAGAATCTCCCACAGAAAAAATTGTCACATTATCTTGACTGTGACTGTTTCATCACTGCTGTGTCAGGACAATTGAAACAGTTTCACTTCTGAACCTGATGTTTTACTTCCACTTTGTGCTGATAAAAATGTTCTGTGTGTGTGTGACTACATTCATTAGATGCAGGAGATGTTTCATGGCTATCAAGCACCATTAATGATGCTAATTTTAGACTGTGTGAGCGGGGAGAGCTGCCGATGCGTGAGAAAGCTCTCACACACACACACACACAGTGGACAAACCGATCCGCACATCTCAATTTAAATGACAAACTGGTTAACTAAAAGTTCTTGTTTATATTAACAACACATTATTCTGCTCTGAAAAGAACAGAAATGGCTAACAAACCAGAAAAGAGTGATGTGGTTTTGTGTTTAGTGGTTTGTTACTAACATCAGGATTTTATCTGATTTTTTTTTTAAGT
>CAAE01014744.1:876476-891891 GCA_000180735.1 Tetraodon nigroviridis | reverse complement strand
GGGGGACAGAGGAGTAGCCTCCAGGTTTCCAAATGAAAGGCAACAGAGTCAGTGCATCTGCAGACCCCTTACACCCCCCCCTCCCCCCACTCCAAAAGTTTATCCAACTTTGCAGAACATCCATTTTTAACCCAACCCATGTCCCTCTGTGTGGTTTCTGAGCCAATACAAATTGCAAAAAGTGTCCTAAAACTCCAAATACACAAACTGGCAGCACTGACAGAGAGGTCGTCAGACTGCAGCATGATTCACTCCTTACCGTAAAGAGTGCAGACTAATAAGGCTGTACCGACTGAAATAAATATATCTAACTATTTAAAACTGAACTTCAGCGCTTATATACTCTATTGAGAGTTGACAGTGGAAGTCTTTTTACAGCAGATGAGAGAGGCCGTATACGTCTGCATTCCATAACAGTTATGTGTATCATACAGGATTTAATGTGTTGTGATAATGTAAACACAAGAAACACACAAAACATTTATGCAAATTGAATGATTTGGATAATTTGTTTGTAAGGTCTTTTATATATTGATAGGTTTAGCTTTGGTCCTGACATGGAAGAGTTGCTGGAGCTAATGGCAACAGCTCAAAGATGAAATGCATGCGTTACCTACCGATCTATGCGATAAATTCTGCTGCGACACCTGTAAAGATCACTTTTGTTTCTGTCTTCAAGATACGACTTTGTGGAGATCGAGGATCTGTCTGAGAAGACTATCCTGGGTCGCTGGTGTGGGTCCCAGCTGGTACCACCGAGTCAGACTTCTAAAGGCAGCCAGATCAGGATCCGCTTCATCTCCGATGAGTACCTTCCCTCTGACCCGGGATTTTGCATCCACTACTCTCTTCTTCCTTTGGTAAGTGAAGGATCAACAGTGGAAATGCTGAGAAGTTTGGAAAATCTGGTATTTTATCACACATCAGTATTATTTGTGGCTTTGTGTGAATGGTAGGAAGTGTTTAGTTCCTTTCAGTGACAGTAAAGAAGCAAGCAGCCAAATACAGACTGGAATTTTCCAGTTTTCCCAGACCTGTATTGTTTTCATTCCTATGCGATTAACTGTTCAGTTCTGTATGATTGCTCCATCTAAACCCATACCTGATTTAGCCTGTTTAAAATCCGCTGGTGCTGCAGCGAGTTAGATGGAGAAGATGGGTGGCTTCAGGTTGTGACCCCAAGATCCATTCAGGCTTCTGATATAAAAGCAGAAATTAGGAGTTAGAGGTAGCTTTTATGTGGAAAATTGGCACACTGATGTCGGTTTGTGTCAGTTACTGTTTGTGATTTTTCAGTATATCAAAGTTCAAAAGTCCCCTGTCTTTATTGCAGAAACCCCTAATGTTTCATTCCATAGTTTAGACTGACATTTATTGTTCTCTTTTGTTGTCTGGGATATAGCAACGCTGACATCACTTGCCGTGTCTTTGTCTCTGTCCGCTGTTTGATCTCTGGCAGATATATATCTGTATATGTCCAGTAAAACCTGATTTTGTATGACTGTCTCATTCAGTACTTCATTTGCCAGATGTGAGGTTTTATATGGATCTATAGCAGTTAGCTTGATAGCTTCAGAGCAAGAAGGATATATATGTTCTCTCTTTTTCTGTGCGTTTTCTCCAAGCTCCGACATGCAAATTAAGTTGATCGGAGGCTGAAATGTCGCCTTGGTGCGAGTATGGGTTAATGGTGTGTGCCCTGCAATGGACTGCAGGTGTGTTTAGGGTGTGTTTCTGCCGCTTCCAGAGAGCACTGGGAGAGTGTGCAGCATCCCAGTGACCCTCATTAGACACAAGTGATGGTTAGGAGTGACAGATGGATAATTGAGGTGCGCAAATCATTTATCCAAGCCTTTCAAATTAAGACTTCTCCTTATTAGCTGTAGATAAGTTTGTTTAAGTGATGGGTCTGTTTAATTATTCTGATCTATGCAGACATGAACAACAATGTCTCTAAGATGTTAAGAAAGTATATTCTTCACCAGTGTCCTTCAATCCAATCTCCTAAAACACACATAACACTGTGATGACATCAAGATAACAAATCGGGTAAAATTTGTATTTGAACTTAATCTGTGAAACTAACAAATGTTAGACTTCCCTAACCACTGTAATTAAAAGACGGGAAAAAAAGACAAGTTTGTCTTCGTGTTTACACTTTCCTGTTCAGGTCCACGGACCACACACGCACAAAGAATCCCCTGCTACCTGCTCCCTTCACTGACAAAAGAGATGTCTGAAAAGACGAGCGCCGTGCTTGAACCTGTCATGTTTTTGGCCGTGTTGACTTTTGTTGAGTAAACTGTTCGATGCCCCAACAATCCCAAATGGCCTCCAGCATCGTGAAATCTGACAGGCACAAATGGGCAAATGACATCACCGATGGTTTGCGTACTGATTTAATTATACCGTCTTAGTCCTCAACCTAACCCTTTCCCATTGTTATTAGCAAGAACTGACACGTCCTCCAGATCAAAGACACAGAATATCATTACACTGCTGTTGTCCCATTAAATTGTGACAATGGTGCCACAAGAAGGTCTGCATTTAATCCAATCAAATTAGAGCTAATATTACCAAGTTACTGCAACACCCGCGTTTTTCTCTGTTTCATTCTGGTCGCGTGTTCTCCATGCTTGTACAGACGCAGCAGCTGTCTGTGTTTTTTGCAACAGCTTGTAAATTCCACGTAAAAAAGGATGGGATGTCTGACCAGGTTCACACTGATGAAGACAACAGATGTGAGTCAAAAGATGAAATATGCATATAAATATGCAAGCCGGTTTGTTGGCAGTAAACTAATACTACTGCAGTTGAAGTGAAGTCAAAGGCCTGCCACTAAATATATAAGGGAGGAAGTGACTGTGGTTTTTCTTTCATATTCCACCTCATAGGTGTGGAAACCATGAGGAGGGAGAGGAAGTTTTGGCCTCTTAATGTACAGCATGGCTTCCCTTTGAACTTTGTTGCTGAGAAAGGAGGAGCATGCTAGAACAGCAGCGCTCTGTTTCCTCTGTGGTCGGCCGGCAGCTACTGGAACCCCATGCCATGCAGGGGCCAGCACTTTAGTTTATATTTAAACAAGCAATAA
The DNA here is from genome assembly GCA_000180735.1 of Tetraodon nigroviridis. Lineage (NCBI taxonomy): Eukaryota > Metazoa > Chordata > Actinopteri > Tetraodontiformes > Tetraodontidae > Tetraodon > Tetraodon nigroviridis. Next base: position 888,800 of record CAAE01014744.1, on the reverse strand, counting down.
TTCCTCCCCTCCACTTCTGTGGAATGGAGAGGTGGCGGGGGAAATAAGACCCAGTCTGTAATTCACAGGAAGGGATTTAGGGAAGAGCGAAAGGGCTGAGGGGAAGAGGTTGTTAAAACAGTGGAGAGAAGGACTCTGTTGAATGGAGCATGCGGAGTGTTGAATGGTGGGTTAACGGAGCAAACAATACATACATCATTGTCCCTGTGAGGTCTTGATCCAGAAGTGAACCCTGCTGCTCCCAGGACATAATGATAGCTCCAGCAGCTTTGTTTACTCAAATGGATTGAAGACCTTTTTTTTTAAAAACAGGACATGAATAGAGGGAGGAAAACAGAGAAAACAAGTAGTAAAATCCTCGTCAAAGTGCAGAGACATGACAGGAACAATCACCCAGGAGGTTTAAAACGTGGTGCAGCCGAGGTCTGTTTATATGTCAACCTCAATTGCAACGTGCGGTATCGAGTCAAGCACAGCGTTCACACACAACGGCCCCGGCTGCTCACTCTCTCAGACAAAGACGCGGTCAGCAATGGCGTGTGAAGGAGAAGATATTGTTTTAACCATACGCTATTTCAGCATTTTTATCTCAACATTGTCAAATGAACCTCTCATTACAGTTACTAGAAATAAGTCATGTGGTTGTCGTGCGCAGAGCAGAATGAGCCTGATACGAGGTGTTCGCAGCCTGAGAGAAGCTCTATTCATGAACAGGGCCAGGAGAGTTCTGCATTTTGCAGTGATAATGGGTTAGAAGATGTCACAGTTTAATAATAATCATTATAATTTCAGTTTGAATGCCGACTGAAGTTTAAAAAACTAAAAAAGTTTTGGAATTCCAAATAAAATAGGATGGAGATAGGATTTTTTGCTGTCTTCTTCTGTCATCTGACAATAAAAGCAATTGCTTTAAACTTACAAATGATGTGGACAGTCTAAAATCAGTAGAGGTGACTGGTGATTTTGGAGCTCATATTAGCTTCCATATTGTAGTCATGTTCTTTGGTGAGCAGGATTTTGTCGAGTACCAAGCTTGCAGAGCTCTTCAGCACAATCACAAAGCACTACACTGTGTCAACACAGCTGTATTTCAGTAGCCGTGGTGTGACATGGAGAAACCACTAGCCCCTCAATTAAAAAAAAAAAAAAAAGCCCAATAAAAATGTTTCCCATAGTGCAGTGAAAATAATAATTTAGGCAGCCAGTAAAAATCCATTATTTAATAAAAAATGTATTACCTTGTATAACGTTGTTGAATAGGTATTGATATTATGTTTTTGCTTCTACTTATTGTTGATTCAGCATATATCCATTTTGGAAAAAAGGTTATTCTAGCCCCTTAGCGGTTAACATTTCACAAGTGCTTTAAATAGCAGTGTGGATGACTTTTACCACAAGTCGTAAATCAGAAACAAACCACAATAGAACCGTGAAATCTTAAGAAAGGCAACAATTTCCTTTTGGGTTCTTCTCTAATTCACACTTATAAGAGCTGAAAACGTGGCCATGCTGCCAGTGTTTTGAATAATCCACTAGTCGCATCTGTTTCTCCAAATGTCACAATATTGGCTCCCACCTGTCAGTCACACGAGATCAGAGAAACTGCTGAGCTGACATGTTGGACAAACGCAGCATCACTGGGCTGAACAGTTTGGCAGTCGAGCCTCTCCTGTCTTCAGAAGACCCGTAGACGAGGTATCAGTCTCTGTATGACGCGCTGTAGCCCCGAGGAATCCGAGAGCACAACAAATCAATACTGCTGTCTGCAGGAGCAAAGGCGACAAATGCAGTTATGCAAATCACAGCTGACAGTGTAAAAATTAAGCCATTCATTTTCATCTGCCTCTCAACTGCCCGCGACAATATTTGACACAGTCATTAAGACTGTGGCAGGCTTCAGATGCTGACGCTTATGATGGTGACCCTTTCACAACATTGTTTTTCACAGTGAAATGCTAAGTGAGATTCATTGCTATGCAGGTTAGCAATTGTTGCCACACTACATCCGGTGGAGCCATAGATCACTTTGGAAGTACCAGTTTGCTGGCATTGCAGAGCAACTATCGACACTGTTCGAAATCACATGGGGAAAAATTTAGACACCTACACAGTAATTGTCGACCGTCGGTTTGGTCTTTTTACCTTCAGAGCTTAAGACCAATAATATTTCCTCCCTATCGTTCTCTCCTCAGAGTGTATCTGAACCAGAGCAGCCTGCAGTTCTTCCTCCAGCTCTTCAGGGTATTGAGGAGCTGTCAGAAGCAGTGGAAGGCCTGAGAACTGTGGAAGAGGTCATGAGGTACCTTGAGCCTGAGCGGTGGCAAGTGGATATGGAGGAGTTGTACAAACCATCCTGGCATGTGCTGGGGAAGTCATTCATCCATAGTAAAAAAGCCAGAGGTAGGACATTTCAGATGGACTTCCGACAAGGAACTATATGTTGGGGGCAGAGTTTAACAGAAGGTGTTCACACACCTTTCTTCTTTATGTCTTTTGAGGAGGAGCAGATCTTAATCTGCTGAGGGATGAAGTGCGACTGTACAGCTGCACACCGCGCAACTTCTCTGTGTCTTTGCGTGAGGAGCTGAAGAGGACCGATGTAATTTTCTGGCCAAGCTGCCTCCTGGTGAATCGCTGTGGCGGAAACTGCGCCTGCTGCTCTCACCGCTGCTACGACTGCCAGTGCGTTCCCACCAGGGTCACGAAGAAATATCATGAGGTAAATGCTAGCACTTCACTTGAGGATGATGTTTCCGTTTTGCCTGCCCTTTTAAAAGATTTTGAAATGCGCGGTTGGAACCTTCACAATTTTGCTGTTGCCATTACACAATACTACAATTCCAGACACTGTGAAATGTACAAATACTTATCTGAGCTTGAAAATTGAGATCTGAGAGCAAAATCCACTTACACTGCAATATTTGTTTTAATACAAACAAAATCAACAAATCAAAGACCAAGCTAAATGGCATTTGATCGATAATATGATCACGTTTAAGATGAAATGTTTGATGTCCAACAATGTTGTCAGGTTCTGCTGCTGAAACATCGAAATGGTGGCAAAGGCCTGCAGAAATCGTTGACCGACGTGCCCTTAGAACACCACGAAGAATGCGCCTGCGTGTGTAAAGATGACTGGGACTGACCTCCGACAGATGTAACGGTGGTGACCAGAATGACACGGGATGTTAAAATTGAACCTCTGCCGCTGTTACAGCGCTCTGTATCCCATCCACTTCCACTGGAAGCTAACAAGATTCCGTTTCCCCCGCTGTCCTTTTGCTAACTGGATTAAGCAGAAGCGACTGGAATCTCGTGAATCTGAAAAGATCTGACTGCTGTGGAATACCAATAGTGTTGCTCTGAGGGCTGTTTTTTTTTTTAAAGAAAGACAAAAAAACACTGGAGCAGATTTTGATTATTATCTTTGCGCTCTGAAGACTATATTGTTCTGCTCCTCTGACTTAGGAACAGTAAGATATTCTTGGCTCTTCGTCCCGAGGCCTTTTTTTAAAGTTCTGCCAGCATGAGCTGAAACTGTCATAGAAAATGGAGGCTCCTTTGTTCAAGGGTTCTTTTTTTTTTTAATGTACGTCTGCAAGTGAGCTGGCTCCAGCTGCTGAACTCCCCTCACTCCCACGTTAATAGCATCAAGCCTTTGTTACTCTTCCTCTTCTTCTACCAAGTGAAATGCAGCTATGACAATACTGAAGTGCTTTGCTTATTAAACTGTATTTACATTTACATTTATCTTCTTCACCTATGTGCATTTTTTACTACCAAAGATTGTCCAAAAAAGACTTTAACGTTGCACAAATGATCGCTTTTTTGTTATTTTATTTGATCCGTCTCTGCAATGAAAAATCCGCGCTTCAGAAATCCTTGCAACATTTAAAATGTCCATCATAAATATTTATTTGTTCACTAAAAGGCAAAGTCAGGGGCATGATGTTTTGTTTGGAACATGTGTACAACAGAATTAACCACCAGTTTCTTTTTTAGTAATTTTACAATGCTGTACTTTTTTTTTTTTTTTTTTTTTAATCCCGTATGCCATTATTTATCTCTAGTTTTGCAATAATTGTGTATTTTTGTCCTGCTGGACGTCTAAAATAAATCCTTTTATTTCTATTGGCCGTATTGTTCTTCAAATGAGTGAGGAACCGGCTGCGATCGTGGGATGACAAGCACAGACCTGGCATGCGGAGGCCCAAGACAAGACGTCAGAGACGACACCAAAGGGATGAAAAGAGGACAAAGAAATGACTGCAAAAGAGCGCAAAGCAATTTCAGCAATATTGCTGCAACAAAAGTAACCCAAACAACATTAACACACATAACCCTAAACTTTGACTTGAAAAAAGGACGTTGAACAAAAACCTGACTTTTCCGCAAAACTCTGAGACTCTAAGCAGGTTTCTTCATTCCTCCCTCAGTCATCAGGTCACTCAGGAGGGGTTTCTCATTTGTTCATCTCACGCTGCTGTCACAGCCAATTACTCGGATCTAAAGCGCTCCCTTGCAGCAATCGGTGGCGACGCCAGATGCTACTGCATAAACCTGCTGGCTCCCGCTGTGGTTTCATGATATTAAACAGACTGCTTCCTTCAGTGGGTGTGGAAAAAAAACCTTACTGTACTGGCACGAGATGACACCAGTTGGTCTGCTGTGTTTGTACGTAGACGCTTCCACCCTCCACCCAGGACCTGCCTCCTTTGTCACGAAGCCAGTGGAGTCTCGGTGAGGCTGGGCCACAGCGTCAGCGTCCAGGGTTCACGTCTTTTCTTACTCCAACTCATGTGGTTGCATGAAAAGTAAAAAGCTGATCCTGACTGGCCGAACATCAAAAGGAGATGAATTCAATGTAAAAAGCATCCCACAATGAGGTGAACTTTATTTAAAAATGCAGAGTGCCACTGGTGGGATGGGCTAAGAAATGAAAGTGTCTCTGCTGATAGCACTGGGGTCAGTCTCATGTCATAGTGAAGACAAACTCCTCTGTAATCCCCTCACGCTTCTCTGAAATCTCCACCATTTTGTCACGTTTCGACAGCAGAAGAGCTTGCAGATTAATACATATTTAAGGGATTATGAGCTCCTACTCGCAGCTATACCTTTGAATTTCTGCGTCCTACTTTCACGCTTGGCTAACTGCCTGTTTAAGACTGAGAAAAAATGATAAATCATCAGTGTAATCGTAAGGTATTATCAAATCATGATTTATGATATCAAGCCAGTAAATGCACGTTTCCATCTATGGAGTAAAGTACTTTTATTCAGAAAAGGTAATATGTGCTGGAGGACAGTGTGCTACCTATCCCCCAATAAAGCAGCACCAAATTCCTGATTTTTTTTTTTCAGGACGTACTCATGGGGAAAGATCCAGATATCAACCTTCTCTGCTTATGGATGAAAAGACCAAATTGACGGGCGCACATTATGTTTTGATAATTATAAGGTACTGCAGTGGTGGTTTGGGGAGGACCGGCTGTTCCCGGGAATACCTCCTTTACTACTTTAATGTGGCGTTAATCATGCCCCAGGAAATGGTATACGGTACAGTATATACCATAGATTGAGTCATTTGACATGTGTGTCTCATTTCAGACATCATCCCCTCATTACATTTATGGTTTAACCACTGAGCGTTACCACAACAAAATGGAAGTTGTGTTTCTTTCTTTAACATTTGCTCAGTAACATGGTAGGCATTATACATCCCAGTATAGATGAAATATTTTAGTATTCTGTATATTCTATGGTGGCCAAAGAGGTCTGTATGTAAACACAGCGGTCACTGTTTTACAGCACAGAGAATCTGGGCCTAATAAGCTTTGGCAGGTTTCTGAAAACTGATCATTTGACTCCCAATTTTCGATGTTGCCTCCTGAAAAAAAAAAAAAAAAAAATCAATAATTAGGAGCAAGGTTAAAGGATTAGGAGGAACTAGAGCAAGGTCAGTCATTCCTTATCATCAAAGGTAAGAGGAACACAAAATAAATTTAAATCAAACCAAAGGTCCCTCCTGGGCTTTGTTGTGTAATTTTATTACTCTGCTGTTTTTATTTTATTCTGGCTCTGAAAGAGTCAGCAGAAACTAAAAGACAGATCCATTTTCTGCTGGTTATTGTTCTGGTACACAGTAACATTTCTGGTACTCTATATGAATGTCTGAAATTGCTCTGGAGATTAGTGCTAAATTTTCAGCTTTGCCTGATATTTGGATAAGACTAGAAAAGCTAAGATATGTATTGATTTAGTTCAATTAACAAACTATGTCATGGCCAAGCGTGGCAGACTCGGATACCTTTTTCAACATTGTTGGGATCACACTAAGCCTTCTTTCAATGTCAAACATCCCAACTGGATGTGGTCCTGGGAACGTGTTTACTCTTTTTGCACAATACGGCAGAGCGGAAACATTGTGGTTGGGTTTGGCCTTCCAAAGGAGTACGAGAACAATGATCCATGATGAATCCATGAACACAGTCATTTCTTGTTCGGAGCGGAGCTTCAAACACATCTTGGAAGTTGTACTGATGAGTCTGAGCTTCTGAGGAGCAAATTAAATGAAATGCAACGCTCACCTTCATTTCAGTACGTTCTCCTGCCAGCCTGGACTTGCCCCTATTGCCTCACTTCTGCTCACAAACAGAAATGGGTCGAATCAAATGGTTTGTGCATCCTGTTTTCATTTAAAGCCCCTCTTTGAAAACAGGGTCACAGACCGCATGTGAGGCAAAACACAGGTCCCAGTCAGCAGCCCTCTAAATGTCCCATTCATGCCGAGGCACTGCTGAGCCAGTCCTAAAAATCCACTCCACTGATGTGGTCGCCGCGAGAAAAAACACAACAGACGAGGTCAGTTTACGTTTGAGCAGTGAAGGTGTACAAATTTAGGAAACCGGCCTGGCTTGATGACATGTGGCCTCCTCTTTCCCGCAGACTTTCCAGTCACTCAGGTTGTGGAAAATCTCAACACAGCATCACTTAGACTCATGCAAGTTTCCAGGCGGTGCAGTCACCACCAATAGCTTGAGCGCAGTGCTAATTTGAAGCAAATGTTTGTCTTTGCTAACGCAGCATGGGGGTTTTTATCTGAAGGGAGCTTTGAAATACCTGCAGAAAAAAAGCCGCCTGGCCAGGTTTCCCTTCCCTCTTAACAGCAAAGACAAGAATTTCAAATTAAAGCCTGAGTGTAGCTAAAATAAACTCTCTCATCACAAAACCTTGTAAACACAGACGTCCAATGTTCTCCTTTTAGGGAAGCGAAACGAATCTTTGAACAGACCACTATTTGTGAAACATTACGACAGACAACGTGTAGGAAGGTAAACCAAAGGAAGCATTACTTACGCAGAAAGGTCAAGTTTCCTGCCAATCACTTAAACATTTATCATTCTTTCCTGAGACTTTGCAATGAGACCACGTTTATGTAAAAAGTTAGTCGCTGTAAATTCTGTGGTTGTGCTTTTTAAAGTCTTGTCCTCATGGGTGCACTCATCTTTGATCGCCAGCAGGACTCATGGAAGCAGTTCTCAGAGGTGGGGGGATGCTGCAGGTGTTGGCTCATACCTCAGCTGTTTTAAAAGCTGTGGGGAATCTGTGCCAAAAGCCTCTTTATCTCACACTCATTCCTGTCAATTTAGTGGAAGAAGAATATTTTCAAATCAGCTTTATTATCAGAATCTGAGGGTTGGTCATTGAAAATGTCCATCACCCCCACTTCTGGTTTATGCTAGAGGTACTTTGAAATGATGTTATCGCTTCGGTAGCCCATGTAACTGGTTGCATTTTTCATGATAGTAAAAATGTGATCAAATTTGCCTTAAGTAGCATAGTTTTTTGTTTAACTTTTAAGCTAAATTTGGGTGTAATAAAGTTCCAACATTTGCCCTTAGATAGAGGATTTCTTGCTTTCAGCACTGTCTGGCAGTGAGAGCATTTCTTTTGTGTCTGCAGCAACAGTTAAATTTTTTTTTCATAAAAAAAAAGCCTTTGAAGTTCTCCTCAGATAAGATCAAACGTTCTGATATAAACTTTCACATTTATTAAATGCACGGGGCATTAAAATAATATCCAGCCACTCTTTGTCTGAGAGGGGATCAAAGCTTGGAAAGACCCTCAGGTATTGTGTAAATCATTAAGAACAATATGGAAAAGCTCGCGTCGGTGACATGCTGCAGTTTGAATCACACTGAGAGTTCCTCGCCGCTGCCAGTAAAACCGAACTGAATGAATCCCACAAACAATCGAGTACAGGGATGCTGCTACAGCAACGTTGTTATTATCATTGTTATCCTCTGAATCATCACACCCGAGTAGATTAAAAACAGATTTGAGGATGAAAAAGAAAGATATTCACTCCCAGCTGACAAATAAATTGTAAAGATTCTTAAATGGGTTGAAAAATTTGAATTAGGCATTGCTGAAGCATGCAAATGGAGTCTTGGACTCTTGTGCTGACTGCAGAAACAAGTCCTGACAAGTCCTCCTGGGATTCCTGTCCAGCTTGTGCACAATCTTGTGTGAAGTTGACAGGGTGAAGAAATTGTTTATGTTCGAAAGCAGAGTGCCAAGTAGCGATGTCCCAAATGAGGCTGTTTTTATTGGCTCCTTAGCACTTGGTTCGCTCAAGTCAGCCCGAGCAGGCGTAGCCAGGAGAGTTGTAAACAGCATCTGAGGTCCTTACTTTTCTGTCAACTTCAGTGCTGGAAGAATGATAACGGTTGTAGCCCCACATGTGGCGGCTCTGTTTTGAAGTGTTCAACACATACCATCAGATCCCAGTGGAAGCACAACTTTGTAAGACTTTGGCAAATTAGACCCAGAAGTCTCTTTTACAGCATTATGTTATAGTTAAAGAAGAAACAGCTTCGGGGTGGTGTTTTTCAGATACAGTTGGTTTATGGGGGAGAGATGAGAGGGTCACACATACTGTGGAGCACTCATTGTTCATCTCTGTGGATGTTCTGAACTGAAGATAATTTAAAATTTTAACCATAATCGGTAAAATGCAGCATATGTACCGGACTTAAGTTGGATCACTGTTATTCACAGAATGTATGCGATATTGTGCAGTTTTTTCACTGGATGCCAAATGGTTTCAGCCTGTGCCAAGAAAGGGGTGCAGCAAGGCACCACAGAAGGTAGACTCTGCAGGGGAATCTGGGAAAATCCGTAGGTGAAGACACTTTCTGACTTGCTCGGCAGTGCGGAGCTTAAACTCGCCTGGGCTCTAACCCTCTGCGGTGCGTTTTCATTTAGATCAAAGGGCCCAACCCCAATTCCAAGCATGCAAACATGGCGAAACATCTGCAGCAAAATCTGTGATATTTCCCCTGAGGAGTTTCCAAGTGAACGTATTAAAACAAACCCTTCCATGCTTTTGTGCCACACCTCTAACTGTTGGGGCTCTGGTCATTGTGTTGTCCACATGTGTACCTGTTTTAAGGACATAAAAACACCAGATTATTAAGTTTGGGACTATGAAAACAAATTAGAACAGAACAGCACAGCACATTGCAGCGAGCGTTTCGATATTGCTGCTCTGACACTAACTAGGCACCTTTATTTGCTCCTGCAGCTGGTCATCCAAACGCTCTGTCCAAAGCTTATGTAAAGTTTTATTTGAGCCTTTCGCATAGCAGTGTCTGTTTTATTAGGACTTTTTAGAACTGACACCCAAGAACACATACAGCCAATGAGAACATGGTGTTCCAAAGCATTTCTGTTTTATTGTCTTCGTGTTGTTTCTTTCTGATATAAATAAAAGCTAACTTTGTAATACTTGAATAAAATGACCTCAGTTATTTCTGGCTTCATCTTTTGACCCTCCTGTCTTTAATGGTGCTGGTCAGTCCTGTTTTTCCTCCATACATGGATAGGTGTTTTGTTCCCTTTCCAAAACAAACTGGGTCGAACTTTACATCATGTAGGAGCGCTTTACAAGAGCACTCCAGTCAGGATGTGAGATCATAAAATCAGGGGGCACAGTTATGTTTGGCCTGCGCTCGTCAGGTTAGCTTGTGCCTTTCAAATGTGCGCAAACTGTAAAAGTGCAGTATGTCTTTTTTATAGCAGAATAAAATATATGACAACATTCCGGATGTAAACAGTGTTGGAATAGTTTAAAAATACGAATAATAATTTTGCATCGATACATGGGACTTATGAGGACATGCAGTATTTTAAAAAGAAATGGATGTGGTGTAGTGTTCCCACTCAAGTGTGACTTCTAGTTACTGAATAGTTTATGCCTCAGACAAAAAATATCTTTTGTAATTAATTTTAATAGCCTTGTTGGAAAGAGACACATCTATTTTTCATCACACTTCAGTGTCTGTTAAATACCCGTACGTTTGCCGCTCAGGGTGGCTGCCAGCAGCTGGTGAGCAAACCATTTATTTCAAACTATTTCTTATGACAAATAACACTAAATTTATTTGTTTGTGTTGTGTGAGTTCCAGTTTGTCACAGCCAGTGTTTTTCTTTTCAGTGTGAGTCTATTGTTCAGGAATAATGGCATCAGGCTTCATATAAAGATGTGTTAGTGCTTGAAAAAAAAAAAAAAACCCTGTAACATATTATAGATATATAGGTGTTTTTGAGACATTCTGTCTTTTATGTGAAGTATTCCTTCCACTGCTTTACCTATTTGCTCCATATAGCTGTGGGGGTTTTTTGTTTGTTTGTTTTTTTGTTTGTTTTTTTGTAGGTTGCACATAAAAATGAAACTGTACTGAATTGCCATACGTTTAGATAGCAACATGACTAAAGTTAGTCAAGTGTCATCAGAAATGGGACTTATGAGACACATTTTATCCTTATTTCATCTTTATGGCGTCAAGCACATTATTTAAAACATCATTAGAAAAACTTTGGTCTGAGTGGCAGAGAAGTTTCGGATTTCCGCCGTTAGGGGGCAGTCAAGATGCGTGGGTTTTTGACGATCTTATTTTTCTGTGTGGAGGTGTATAATTGTCTCTATTTCTTTCCAGTTTCAGCCTCCCGTCTGTTTCTCATTTTTTTATATTTTGTTACTCATTTTAATTTTTGTCAATCAACTCTTTCATTTTTTTTTTTTTGTCTTTTAAGCAAGTTAATTCGAGTCTAGACTGGATTATCATTTACATTTTTTGATTTAGATTTTCTGGAATTCCTAAAATATCTTTAAGCTTTCGATTTCAAAGTAAACATGTGCAGATAATGCAAAAGTCAACTGTTCAAGATAATTTCTTGCCATATATGTACAAAGCAGGGTACCATCGGGATAACAGATTTACCAAACACTGATTTGTCTTGAGTGCTGACAGAAAAAATTACTAAATTGCACAAAGGTGAAATGAATGCTCTTTTGTATAAACACATTACTGAAATAAAAAAGAAGGAACTAGGAAAGTGCAGCACGTGTTTGACATAGATGAAGTTCTCCCATCTGTGCTAGTAGCAGGAGTCACACTGTGAGAAGCATCTGTGTGGGACAAAGCCCATTATAGAGCTGTTACACGGCCATTACCGCAGGAGGAGGACCACAAGTGGCCAATTAGATAATTAAAGCTTCCATTTTCTGTGTGTCTCCTTCTGTGTTGCTACTGTAGCGCAGAACAGAAACGTGAAGCACCAAAACCACCTTCGTTAACTGCCCAGCTGGAAACGCAAGAAAGGCGCGGAAGAAAGAAGGATGTCGTTTGTCATTGTCAGCACACCGCAGTCCGTGTTTACTCTCTTAACCTTAGACCACACCAGTGTGCACTGAAGAGGATAATTATGCCTGCGTGCATCTGGACTTCTCCATAAACTGGCCATTTCTGGAAGTAACTTACAATTTCTTTTCATTTTAAGCATAGTCAGTTACTGGTTTATTTCAGATTATGTAATTTAAAAGTGCTGCATGTTCAGTTTTGTTACTGTGGGACCTGTAGTCAACAGTAACCTGTGTGTGGTGGAGCCCTGAACGCTGCATTTCAGAACATTTATTTAGGAAAAAAACCAAAAAAAAAAAAAAACAGAAGCAGGCATGTCTTTTTAGCTCCATTTTTGGCAAGCTGAAAAAAATCAGCAACAAAACGGACCCTGGACCAGTCACCAACATGTAGAAACGAACAACCACTCACCGTTCCACAGCCTTAAATGATCAATAATCCACTAATGCTGAACAAAAAAGGATTCCCTCTATAGGTGGTGTATAGCAGCTTTTAGGAGTCTGATAAAACTATTTTCTAAATGATTATAATGAAACAATTTCCCAGGTGCTTTATTTATTTTTTCACAACATTTTAGTAAAGAACAGTTTGAAAAGCTTTGACAACAGAAACGGCCAAT
>CAAE01014744.1:843534-872622 GCA_000180735.1 Tetraodon nigroviridis | reverse complement strand
GCATGTTAAGGGACACGTGCATGAACTAAAGTGCTGGTTAAATTGAAATTAAAATCAAAGGGTTCTTTCAGAAGTTGTTCAAAATTACAGCACATTCTAGCAATTTTACTTGGGTCTGAGCATGAAATTCTTTTATCAATCAATCAATCAATCAATCAATCAATCAATCTATCTATCTATCTATCTATCTATCTATCTATCTATCTATCTATCTATCTATCTATCTGGCCAGTTCAATAGTGGCCATATTAATATTAGTACTCTAGCCCCACCAAGTGGACAATATAGGAATCACTGGCACTGCAGATCTGTACAATAGTTTAATAATGTGTATTTGTGTATTGTAAATTATTCCCATAGTTTTTGATAATCTAGTCACATATGCTCAAACATACAACATTCAACGTTAAACCATTTCAAATAAAATAAAATATAGTAAATCAATTAAATAAAGACGGACTCAAATCTTATACTTAAACAAGACAGTTATTCTAACCAAATTCTAACCAAATTTAAACAAAAAAAGTCAAATAACAATTATTTGTAAAATAGAAAAAAGGAAACAAAGATATTTAAACAAAAACAAGGTAATTGCAATATATTTCTGCCCCCCATAAAGTAATAATAGTAATAAAAAAAGTAATACATGTTGGGATTCTGAGTAGGTATTACTGTCGTTAATCTGGTTTTAGTGTCGTAATTTCCGTAAAATAAACACCACTGCGCATGCGCAATACTAAACTTTTAGACGGGTGTTTGGAACTGTCGTAGAGAGTTTACGTAAAACTGTTTTACCCATTTTTGACTGAAAATGGTTGAGGGTCCTGGATGCGCCTTAAACGGGGAAAAAATCCGTTCCAAAGTTCAAAAAGGACAGGAAGTAATAGACGTCAGAGGGACTTTGACAAAGTGTACGGTGGTATGTTTTGTTTTCTTCTAGGCAGCAAAACATGGGGCAGTAACTTGTTACTTTGGATCTAATTTGACTGGTTTGTGTTTGCAGAAATCCGATGTCTACCGCACTTTTTGCGGTTATCAATACACCGGGGTCGACACCCTTGGCAAAGAGCTTTTCATGTACTTTGGTTCCCGAGCTTTGAGGTAATGTTGTCTATAAACAGCTTACATTCAATAAAAATGAGTATAAAGTAAGGGTTATACAGCTACATCGATTTTGGACATAAATAAGCTGATAATGGTGCGCTGCTGCTCTGGTGCTACCCATAATACTGAAGGAAAGGCTTCACCTGTTTCCTTTAATCATCTAAACGATCGAACACGGAGATAGTCAGTATTAACAGAGGCATTAAACACACAAACATTAAATATCTGTGTGAACATCACAGGTCTAACCTGATCAAACAGGTAGAAATATGCTCCCTGAATGCGCTTCCGTTGTTTTTGTGGCTGGCGATACGCACAGTTTCCTTTAATATTCCCTTTACATCAAAATACATCATTTTTGCTGTCAGCTCCTATGTAATACGTTTTGTTTTTCTAAATCCTTTCTTTTCAGGGTCCACTTTGGTATGAATGGATCGATGCGCATAAACCCTGCTGAGAGGAAGGACCGGAGCAGCTCCATGCCGGTGCTGGAAATACACCTGACTAATGACATTGTGTGCTTCTTTGACAGCACTGTTGAAGCAAGGTAAAGGGGACACGGGGGCCGGTTAGATAGATTGAGGTGATCCAGGATCACCTTGGGGTGTGTGTCTCATTCAGTATGTCCTACATTAGGCTGTGTCTGCAGTCTGCGGCTGTTGTCGCGTGAAAAACACCGTCTCTTTGGCCTGACATTTGTCCTGTTCATTGACTGTGAGATTGTGGTGTGTTGTTGGGTGGCCAGACGGATATTTATTTCTGCTGCCTGAAATTTCCCCTTTGCTGTTTCATCTCGTAAAAAGCACTGACAGGACCACAGGATGCAGCAGTTGACCTTGTGGCGCATCTTTCTGCAGATCGACGGAAGACTGTGTGCAAAAAGTGAGAGCTATGGAGGGTCTGGACGTGTGTTCTCAACAGTTCAGCTTCTCCCGCTCAGAGGAGGCGGCGAGGAGCCAATGTTGTCGGATGTTGTGCGACGTTCTCATGGACCAGGCCGTCATGCCTGGAGTTGGAAACATCATTAAAAACGAAGCCCTGTTTGACTCTGGCCTCCACCCAGCTGTGAAGGTAGGAAAAACAGATGATGGATTGCACTGAACAGGAGACTAAAACCATCTTCCCAGAACGGTTTTGGCTCCTGTACTATCGATCGTGGCTTTGGGGGGAGGAGGTTAATTCAAAAATGACTAACAAGCGCATTGCGGCACAAATAAACTTTCCCCTACGTACCGCTTCAGATTTAAATTTCAGACGATTTTGAGAGTGAAAGAGAGGTTTCACCGTGATTTATTATGTATGATATATTATATAACATATCACTGATGCTCCTTGTTACTGATATAAAACTATATCAGAAGAAAGTTTTATAAAATGGATGCTCCACACGCTTTCCAGTGAATAACTTCATCTGCTGTGCTTGGAAGGAAAAGTGTATTACTTTTTCTGCCCTCGACAGCATTCTTCAACTATTACAAGGTGTCAGTACAAGTTTCCTTGTACTGGATAGTCATGTATTAAAGTAAAAGAATATAGCAGAGAAGACCACAACATTAATCTAGGACATTTGGCCTCTTCTCCAACTGGGACCACTGAATCTTTATGAGCCTCTCCCACAGTATTCACCTCGTAGGTGTCCCGAAAGAGCTACAAGCTGTGTCTACTTCTGTGGGATTTCGATCTTTTTATTTCATACTCTGTGTGAGGTGGCGTCAGGTCATTGCTGTCTTGCCTGCAAATGTGCCAGTCTGGAGTGTGTGATTTTTCTTCATTGTGTCATTTTAAATTCGGTCTTTTTGTTTACATCAGGGTTTTTTTTTTTAATTATGATTATTTATTCTTGAAATATTGATTTGCTGGAGCCCCTATTGCCACTTCTGTAAATGAAAAAGCTTTATAAATAAGGTTTATTCCCTCTCTGGCATTGATTTAAAATGTATCAAATGGTGCTGTTGTGTTGTTAAGGTTGAACAGCTCACGGCCGAGCAGCTCCGACACGTGGTGAAGATGACACGTGATTTCACCCTCCTGTTCTACAAGGTCTGATTTTCGCTCATCAATAACAATGTTATTTAGATAAGTGTCATTTTCAATTTACATGTTTTGAATTTTCAGTACCACTGTGAACAGTTTCAGGTGTGTCAGGTTTCGTCCAGCAGATGGTGCTAATTTTACTACAAACCGCCCTAAAATCGCCATTTAAAAACAATACACAAGTCTTCATTACTGATTCACATTTCTGTGACATTCTAGGTTTAGGAATGTGGTAAACTTGTTCATTTTTACCTGTAAAATTGACTATTCTACTGTTTTATAATTTAGCAGTTTTGAAGAGAAAATAGGATATTTATTATACTATGTTGACATTGACGATATGAGCATGTAGAGGTGCTGCTAAAGAGTTTGGAAACTACTACATTGGAACATCATACAAACTGTCAGGGATTATGCTGTCAAATTTCCCTTTTTCACTCAATAACTTAAAGATATTTAAATAATTGCAAAAGTAAAGAGATAATAAGCTAAAATTGGGGGTTTATTTCAGTTTCTTTAATCATGATTTAAATACATTTAATATTTTGCTTAAAAACTCAAATGTGAAAATGACACCTATAATAACAAATAATATATATCTCACTGATATTTTTGTATTTTCCAAGAAATTTAACAAAGTGAGCACAACTGTGTAGAAAACAGAAAATCGAACAGATAGGTAAAGTCCATGTTCCTCTTTCAGTCATGCCTTTCCTTTCGTATTTTATTCACTCTTGGCTGCTCTTCTTGTTATCAGTGTCGGAAATCTGGCTCTGCTCTCCACAAACATCTCAGAGTCTACAAGCGTTCCCAGTGTGGCCAGTGCTTTCATGTCATCACAGTCTGTCGTCTTGGAGACAACGGCAGGATGACTTACTTCTGTGAGCGCTGTCAGAGCGGAGTTCCCAGCAGGGTTGACATCAGGTAGAACTCTTCACACCCCTCTAACGCTGACTGGAAAGGTAGTCCAGATTACTGTGAGCTACTGGGAAGATTACTAAAATGATAAGACTGACATATATTTGTGATTATACTTGTTTTTGTCTGCTAATACTAGAGTTATTTTGAATATTAAAATGACTCCAATTATTCTGTGGTGTATGAAATGCATAATTATAAAACAGTCAGATTCTTTTTTGCACAGTTTCCACAGATGGAGCCCTTATTGTCTCAGAAAAGCTGCTCTAAAACACTTATTGCCAGTGAAATTTTTTCTTCTAAGCACTTGGAGAGAACAAAGAGAGCCGCGCACGGCCAAGTGAAATGAAAATCTAAGAGATTTTAATACCGCAAATTGAGACTTTAAAACCAGGTGACGTTTTTCAAGTCTTGTGCAGAGTTCGGAATCTCTGATGACGATATGTTCAAATTAGAAGAGGCTATTTTCCCAGGCAGATGGGCTTGGCTGGGAGTGGGAGTGTTATGGAGAAAATGAATGCGCATATACGGCTACGTTTGCCAGACAGGGCACAGACTCAACACCTCCTGGGTTGTGTTTGTGCAAAGCTTTGCGAACAGTTAGAACCTAAAGCCCTTACAACGCATTACACAGCTGATAAACCAGCCTGTGTGAGGAAAGTTTCCCAGAAGCCATGGCTTCTTCCCCCTCGCCTTGGCTGCTGCACATTTGCCTTCTTGTTAAACACAGCAGAGCCTCGTGTCACTACACCAACGTGTGTGTGAAACAACACGGCTCACGTCTTCATCTCACTCCAGTTTCTTGTATTTTCGATTACTTATCACATCTTTTAAGTTTTATGTCTCAGCAAAAGTATGCAGGTTTTCATGCTCAAGCATATTAGCTTATTGCCATTTAAATACAACAGCCATCCAGCCATTCCTCCTTATTTACTTATAAACATTAGAATGTCCGAAGTAAACACCAAGTTCTGTTTTTCCCAGACCATTTCTGCTTCACTGCACAGCTGATTAATTACTATGCCGGTTTTAGCAGCAAAGGTGTGCTCGGATCACCGTCTCTTCTTGTTTCTTTTGTGTAGCAAGCTCCCAGCGAGAAACAGCTTGTATTGGCTGGACTTACAAGAACTAGAACAGTTTATGATGTTGCGAAGAAGGAGGAGGAAGACTGGGCCTGTCAACTGTGCACGCTCATCAACCAGCCGGCAGCAGAGGCTTGCGACGCCTGCCTCACTCCCAGACCGGAGGGTGAGTGAGTTAACTCAAGTGTAAAAGCTCCCTGAAATCAATAAATTATCATCGCAGCCATGTTATGACGGCAAAACAGGGGTTTACAGCCTGTGATCTTCAGCTCTGGAATGCCACCAATACAGTGATTTTTCCAGAAATGTACTTCCTTATGGTTATGTGCTGAGGATTTTACAGGTGAAAATCCTGAAAAGCCTAATGATGTTGTCTTCAGGGAACATTTTCAGAGCATCTTTTCTTGGGCCCCTTAAACAGCAGGGGTTAAGTGCCTTGCTCAAGGTCGAACACTAATGGCAGTTTTGGAAGAATGAAGATCTAATTTTTTTGTTCACACTGCCCGTTAATTACATGACAGTTCACTGTTCGAAGAATGTCGGAGATTTTGTTCAGCATATTTTATTCAAACATTTTTGCAGCAGTCTGGTACTTACTGATAAACTTTACTGCTCAAAAACTCATCCATTTTATGACAGAAGCCGAAAGCTGCAGCCTCTGAACATGAAATGAGCTTTCTTACTTGCTGTCCATCTCCACAGTCCACAAAGAGGGCATTAGCGCTGAAGCGTTGCCCCTCACCTCTGATTTAATGAAATACCCCTGCATTGCCTTCAAGAAGCCACAGGAGGAGCTCAAAGTTAACTGGCGCTCCGCATTCGGGACCTCCACCCTTGTTTTTTCCAACATGAGCAAAAAGCCAAAGTCGGCAAACTCCCCGCTCTCCCCAGCCGCCAGCCATTCGAATTCCTTGGCGACAGACAAAGGTTTGTATAAATACAGCATCTGCCAAGGGACAACAAGCCCCAATTATGCCTCTGGTGGCTGGCAACGGCAAAGTGCTGAGCTCTCCAACGGGGAATCGGTGGCCTCCTACAGTCACCCATCCAAGAAAATGAGAATGGATCACAGTCCCTTTCCCAGTAACAATGCTCAAAATGGAACCCTCAACTCACGGTGAGTGACTCCCTCATTTGGCTATTCATGAATACGGTTTTTTTTTTTTTTGTCCCCTCGCAACTTTGTAGAGATAAGTGGAGGCACAAAGAGCATCTGTAGAATTTTTAATGCCACCACGTTAAGATAAATTTCAGTAGCACAGGATTTTTCTGCAAAAAACAATTGTTACCAGCATGTCACCGCACCATTAAGGAGAGGTTGTTTGCTCGCTAATAAGAGTTGATGTGACACTTCTGTGTAAGCATCTTCCTTTACTTTGTCAGGTCGCAACAAACAGAGAGCAGCAGCACCAGCGCGCCGTGCTGTACATCCCATCATCGTCCAGCGGCCCTCAGAGTGGTTCACAAACAGGGCGAGAATAAAGGACGGCAGTTCTACGTCTGCTCGCTTCCCAGAGAGAACCAATGCAACTTCTTTGAGGTGAATCCAGCCCTCATATCCAAGAATAATCTCTGCGGCACATTAAAGATCTTCATCACTCTATTATCATCAAACCTACAAGTGTGGTATAAAAGTTTCAAGTTATGGTATTAGCTGCTATTTTTCTCTGTTGCAGTGGGCTGACTTGCACTTTCCTACTTGTCACCACGGGAAACGCTGCCTAATGAGGACCGTTCTAAAACTGGGACCTAATAATGGCCGGAATTTCTTCACCTGCAGCTTTCAAAAGGGTAAACAGTGTGACTTTTTTCAGTGGGCACACAGTGAAGCAGGGTTGTCTATTCTTCCTGGCTGCTAATGCGTTTTTGCCAAGAGACCAGCATTATGTAGAGAAAATGCTCACGCAGCATCGTTCAGTGTATAATTTGCTGATATTTACCAGCGGTATCAATTGTGTTGTACATTAGTTTTTATATGTATACAGACATGCCATTTAATAATAACTGCAACAGCTTAGTGTAGCGCTTTTAAATTAAAACCACATTTTATTAATGAATAACTGGCTTCTAATCAATTCCTTGTGTTTTAAAATGTATTTTATGCATAAAGTCTGTGCAGCTAAAGCTAAATGTTTATCCAAATAATGGTCCAAATAGAAATAAACTGCAAGTAAAAGGTTTAATCAAGGGCGTACAGTACAGTGGTGCAAACAAAGATTCAGTACAGTTAGAAACAGTCAACAGCTTTCAGGATCGGTGTGTCTGACTCGGACGTTGAAACCATGTAATGGAACTGGGACAATCCAGGAAATTTGTTACAGGCGGCACCTGCAGTTTTAAAAAAAGCAAAATAATTATTTTAAACATGAAAGAAGTATTTACTTCCTTTAATCAACAGCTGATTTAACGTTGGCCCTAAAGTATCATCTGGCAATACATAATTTAAACCCCCGATGGGCAAAAATGGACATTCCTGGCAAAGCTTTCACATCATTGCACAGTTTAATTATGCAGCATAAAGTAAAAAAAGGTTGTCTTGCAAGTTATCAGAGCAACCTTGAAGTAATGCCTAGGGTATAACAACAAACAAAACCATAGCATGTAGTAGAGGACCCTCCAGGGAACGCTCGTGTTTCCTGATGGAAGCAGAGAATCGCTACTTTACCTACTGGATAAGAGCGAAGCGACTACTATTGGATCATACTCGAGATACAACAGAGACAGGATTTAAGTCTTCTGATCAGGGGACACTTTAATGCAACTTTAATGAAACAGAGCCTTGAATGTACTTTTATGAAGTTGACATATTTTACCTTGAGTTTTCATAAATCTCTGATCTTCCCATTCCAGAGATTTTTTTTTTCTTTCACACAGCACTACATTTGTGTGCACTTGTTTATCAGGCATTGTTTTGAAAAGCATATATTGGCCAAATATTTTTTGCACAGATTGTTTTAGGATGCTTTTTTTTTGCTTTAACATTTATATGTAAAACATGGAAAAACTCACCATAATGACCGGTTGTGTTAGCACAGATGACGGCCCCAAAGAACTGGGAGTAATGCCTCTTGATTCTGCTAATGGCAGCCTTGCAGGCTTCGGTGGGATCCACCCCGGCTCTCATCAGCTCCACAGCCAAGTAACTGTTGGCATGATGGCATGCAGTAAACATGAGGAGGGATAACGAGCGTCGTCAAGGCCAGAAAGCCGGGCGATGGCAGGTGCTTGATGTTATGGCGTGGATAAATGGGATGCTAACAAACCTCAATGTCAAAAAACAGTCATGGTTAAAATGAATAACGTCATCCACACAAAATGCTTTGTGAAATAATTTACCATCAAGGCAGGTGCTTAATGATTACCATTTGAGGGAGGTCGTGTTTACACTACTAAAGTGACATTTCGCGTTTTTTTTGGGGGGTTTTTTCCAAATACTAACGCAGATAAAATCTAAGTGTATACAGTGTTGGACTGGCGACCAGTGTTGTCCCGTAGCACAGATTCATAACTTATGGAACCAGTAGTGACAGCACTATTCCCACTACACAGGATGGATGAGGCAGTTAAAATACCTGCACTGTCAGGAATGAGTGAAAATACTCAAGAAAAACTGCCCTGAAGTGTAGTTGGGTGGCTGGGGGAAAAGTTTGCATACTCGCACTATCCTAGATAAATAATGTTTTAGAATAAATTCCCTCGCCCCCACCCCCGATCCTCTGAGACTGCCAGGTTCTCTTGCAGCTTGGTAGCAAATGGCAACTTTAGAGAAATCTTGCCTCTTTGTGGAATGTGCAAATGACAGTTTGGGGGCAATGTAGTCACTCTACTACTATTTTATGCTATTGTCGCACTTGCAGCATGAGGTTCAGAGCACAAATTGGCTGTTTAGAAACTACACATTTCACATGGGTTATCAATAATCCTTCAAAACACACGAGAGAAAACATGCCTCTGTCTTATTCAAAAAGACGGCCAGGAAATAAGCCCTTGTTAGGATGCATGAAAGAGTTTAGGAACAACAGGAATCCTTAAAGCGGAGTCTCCTGACGCTTATTGTATAATAGGAAGATTCTAAAACAAATTATACCTGCACCCTCTTAAAGGGAGGCTCACATTGCGTACATACAAAAGTTCTCCTAATGTATTTTTATATGTGGAAGCTCATATTTTACCACCGAAAGAAAAAACCTACAACAGTGGAGGCACCTTGGGAGAAAGCGATCATCACGTCTCCATCTCCGGTGGCTGCAGCGCCACCAGCGGTGCTGTCTGCATAGGCCCCTGCCCCGACGATGGGAGAGTCCCTACACGACTGCAGACAAACAGTGGAGAACCTGTGGTTGCGTAGTCTTTCAGCCAAGAACAATCTTATCAAACAGACAGATAGAGTAGATTCTGGTCCTTGCGCCTCCTGCCAGCTTTGCGTACCCTGGGACTTTGTGTGTGAGTCCATTAGTGGATGTTCCAGCAGCCACATGACCATCTTGATCAATAGCAATCATCCCTGTTGGAGAAAAAACATAAGGAAGTGGAATTGAAAAAGCTGTTGTATAATAAGGGAAAACATTTAGTATCCGAGTCTAAATCTCTGATCAATATCGGGGCAAGGGGGACTCGCTGGTTTTAATGTCAGATTTAATCTTTTTGAATCAGACAATTTAAAGACCTAATGTTCAAACGCCTCCTGTGAACATCCACTTTAGTTGGCTCGTCTGGGTTCATCTCCATTTTATTGAGGTGCTTCAAATAAGAGAACTGAATTGGTAACGGCACAAGGGAGCAGATAAAAACCTACCGATGGTGTCGTGGGCGTGTTTGTTGGCATTTGTTGCTCTCCTGTTCTGTTTTTGCACGGGGATGGGTTTGTAGGGTCCACAGTACTTAGAAGGGTCTGGATACACATTCTGTCTCACAAAGACAAGAAAAACCACACATTATATTCTGTGCTTTTGCACTTCATGACCCACTATCTAATTTTTATTCAGTTTGGATCCCCTAAAATCCTGTTTTTATTGATTCCATCATAATAGCAACAACATTGCAGCTTGAGTGCTGCTGCAGCTGTCAGATAACCTGCCTTGTTTCTGGTACCTCTGTCTGAGGTTTCTGGGGTTCACCTGAACAGTCAGGAAAACTCACAGAAGAACATGATTAAAAAGGATAAAAAAAGGAAGATTCTTAAGTTCTGAGCATGTCTGAACACTGCATTTATAAGGGTTCAACTGGTGTGCTGTGCTTTAATAGTCTAGTGTGTGTAAAATAAAATTTGAATGGTGAATTTATTACTGCTTAATTTGGGGGGGGGAAGAAAAATATTACCTGAATTTTGAAAATACAAAACATACTGGTATTATATTTTCGGTGCCTCCTATTCAAACAGGGGGAAAAAAATTGCAATAAATGTCTTCTAGAACCACTAAATCTTTGTCTGGAACGAGGCGCTCCACGGCCAGCTTGTTTAGTAGTCTCAGTGATCAGCCATAAAAGACTGTGACTGAAGGAGAAACACAGTTACCAGGAGAAAACCCTGATCTGGGGCGAAGGCATGCATCTGCACCAAACACGTTGGTATTCGCGTCATTTCTTCTGCTCACAATCAAATCAAGGCGTCACACACACACACACGCAAACTCTGTTATACCCACCTTTCGATAATTTGGTTGGCAATTGCCCGTCAGCCACTGTGAAAAAATATTTCTAGATTTGTTGGTAGTCAGGTCTTCTGCGGGGAAGCCCATGCTCTCGGCAAACAGGGACGCTGAGACAGAGATATCAGTGTTACTTTCAGACCTTTGGGTTATGAATAAACCAGGAGAAGAGCTAAGGGTGGTCGCGCTGGAAGATTGACCTCGTTCCAAAACGGTTTGTCATTTCCAGAAGTCTGTTCTGGTTTTTTTAAAAAACTTAACGAGACTGATTTGCAGATCTCAGAACACAATGTGAATATGAAAAACTGTAAAATGTTTACCCTTGGAGCATTACTCTTCTTTTACTCTAACTCACCCCTCTAGTTTTTGATGTCTGGGTGTTTTTATATTTCTGGCAGCTTTATTATCGCTACCAGTTCACAATGTTGGGATTAAAGCATATTTAAGCATCGCTCCCAGAAATGCAAGAAGAATTTTATTTCTTCCAGAGTTTTGTGTTTTTTATTTGCCAGAAAATGTCCTTTATGTTTTACACGCTGTATGTTGTTGTCGGAAACTGCCAACAGGTTTTTATTTTTATGTGATGGAGCTGACTGGGCAGTGTAATGGAGATAGAATAATGATACCATCTGGATTTAAATTAGTCTGTTGTAAACCTTACTTTGCACTTTTGCCTGCCACCGGCACGAAATCTCCCAGGAAAACAAAAACCAGCTGCAGACGCTGTCAGACCGATGCAATTTCTATCTGCGTTCATATCTCCATTGGAGTCAAAAAACCACAAATAAACTGCTGCTGTTAGTCCTTTTCTTTTGTTTTGTTGTGTATCTGTGTGTACCACAATTATAAAACACAATGAGCATTTGGAATGTGGTTTTGTAGGCGACCTACCTGACTCTCCGACCAACATCGTGTGCTCTGTGAGCTCCATCACGGCTCTCGCTACTCCGATGGCGTTCTTGATTCTTCGCAGGTTCGCGACGGCACCCACCTCCATTGTATCCCTAGTTAATGAGAAACCCACGGAATCTATGCATTACTACTGAATAGAGAACAGGAATTTTCCGAGGCCTGAGATTCCCCACAGAGCAAAGGTGATGCACATTTTATGAACATCTCATGCATGCATGTTAACATACATGTCGTTTGGATTGTTGTGGTATGGAAAATACACATACTTGTATATTTTAGTGCACAGAATATAAAGAATGTTGGGGAAGCCGAACCTAACCCAAAGCCACACATCTCCAAAGGTAATGTAGCCTTTTTCCCTCCGTCCCCTTGATAAACATTTGGTCAGTGATTAACAGAAACGGCCTCCGCGTCAGTTGATTAAGATTAGTCTGACACTGAGATCAATAGAACTTTGTGGTAACAGCTTTGTTTTTGTCTAATTATCAAGCCACTTGTGTTTTGAGCCACTGTCTCACTCCTTAGGGTGGAGCTGTTAATACTGAATTTGCTACAGCCTGATGTAGTTTCCTAAAAATAACCAGTTATTTAACCAATTATCTTACCCTTTTGCCATTAATGGAAGAAAAGCAGCAGCTTTGTCGCAAATTCATTATTTTCAGTAAGCAAAACAAACTTCATCCTAAGAAAAACTACCAAACTGACGTCTTGGGAATTATTTTCAACAGTAGTTATTGTAGAGCTGCTGGATTTGTACTTGGCATTTTCAAATTTTTGCTCACACAACTGCAACTATAATGGGGCCATGTGGTCCACCATTCTCTTCACACCATAAATTTATGACTAGCAAACCAAAGCACGTCGATTCTGCAGGGCTGAAAATGGAACTAATAAACAGCTCGCTGCTTGATTGTTGCTCCTTATTATAAGCTGACATTTGCCTCCCATGACAACCCCTGAGGGTGTTAAGTGTTTGCACTTAAAGCCCGATAACTGGCAAGCTTTCAGACCGAAAAAAGGATCTTAATTAGAGCTTTATTACAGAAAAGCTCGCTAGAAAGGTCAGCCAATTATGGCGGTACATCTTACAAAAACAAGGACAGCACTGGTGCAACATGTTGACAGTTGCAGGTGTTGGATTAGATTGGTCAAGATCCAGGTCAGTTAAAAATAAATTGTTTTTTTTTTTTTTTTCCAGGAAAAGCAAATAAATAAATAAAACGCCAACATTCCACAACTGTGTCATGCTGAGCAGTTTTAGGCTTCTTACAGAAAAAAAATGTATACAATTAATCCTGAGCCACTGGCAAATATTTTATCACTTATTCAACCTTTGGCCAGTTATTTCAAACTTATAGCAGTTGCTGAAGAATTTCTTTTACTCATTACACTTAATTAAAAAAAAAAAAAAAAAAAAAGGGATGTCTTTCAATCCTCGGCTTGAAAGCTCTGCACAGTTTCTGTACCCGTTCATGATCAGGGCATCCAGCGTGGTCTCCCCAGTCTCGTCCGGGCTCCCGCCGTATCCCACTGTCCCATCACACTGCTCCCTCTCGCAGCGGGCGCAGCCCTTCTCCACGGCGTCCAGCACCGAGCCGCCTGACTGCAGGGCGCTCCACGCTGCGGCGTAAAACACAAAACAACCACACTTCAACCTGGGAGGATGCAACACGCGCCCTCCCCAACAGACTTTCACATATGGTTCCTGTCACCGGCTGCTGTGCATTGTTACAATATTTATATTTATGCATTTCAGCCGGTGTTTAATTTGTACAGTAGGTACACTTGTTTGTCCAGATTTATTCCACATGAACAGAGAACAAGGCATGACAAGCATTTGGTCACTGATCCCCCAAGTGACCACGGGGGGATCAAACTGCCAACTGCTAGGACCGTCAACAGCTTGCTGTCTAATTCTCAGACCACTGTGTTGTCTTCAGCAGGCTACTACCATGGACGCCTAAATTAGATTTATCTGTTTAGAATTTGTCTTCATCTGCTGTTTGTGAGAAACGTCCTTGTTTCCGGAAATTATGACTGGATCAGGTTTGTCGTTTCAGTGTTCTCGGCTTGGAAAATGCAGCCGAATGGAAGATAAGATTATCCTGCTTTTGTCAGCTGCTTCTGAAGCCCCAGAGGAAAACAAATCTGCATGGGCAGATCAATAGACGCGACTCACGCTGGTTCCACTTTTAAATCCACCAACTGAGCAGACGCCATGGCACATCTTTTATTTTCATATCCACCTGAGGAAGAACGACTGATGTACATCTGATAAATTAAGGAGGATCCATCTATGAACCGCTGAGACTTCTGAGGTAAATTCAATCATCTACGGCTCTGATGCGTTGCTTGGGATGTTTTGAACGCCTGATTCATCTTTTGCTCCCTTCTACAGGAGCTTTGCAGTAGAAATTCACTTGACAGACAAGTCACAAGCATTCCTGAAATATTTTTAGCTTCCATTTGAACATGCCCGCTGCGTCATCCTGAAGGATATCAAGGAGTGAAAACACACCTGCAACGCTTGTTATGAAGTCGTTCAGGGTTCAGCCCATTTCTTTCCTATATCGTTGAGGTAGGATCTTACATTCTGTATGAGGTAAAAAAAGTGTGAGAGGTTTCTTATAAATCCTCGTGCTTATTAAATCCTCCTAGGACTGTTCTCCAGACACACATACAGCAAAACATTCTTTTGCTCTCTCTCTCTCTAGAAGAAACTCTGCTTTTTGTCACGTTAAAATTCTCATCAGCTGAATTGGAATTAATTTATACTCAGTCAAATGTAGGATATATTGTACAGGCTGTAGGATAATGACATTTGATACAATCAGAAACCATTACCATTTTTTTTTTTGTCTGGTCACTTTTAACAGAAATGCTGCATTTTATATATTAACTTTTTTTTTTTTCCCATCAATACACTAGCAATTTTTTACAGATAACCCTGTTGTGTTGTCTTTATTAATTTACATTAGTATTGTGTCCACCAAATGGTGGCTGTAGTAGTTTATCATAATTAGTATAAAATGTTTAGAAATTTCAATTTATGATCTATCCATTGTTTATTTTCTTTAACTGTTTTCTTCTTATATATTGTTTTATTTACAAATAGGCAATACCAAATCACACACGTAATCCATGATCCAACCTACGCTTTTAGGCATAAATAGAAATCAATTTGTGAAAATAAAATAATTTATGTAAGAAATAAAAACTACAGATTTTTCATCGATTTTTCAAATAATTACTATTCAAAGCAAACAAATAAATAGGTTAGCAAATGTAGCGCCGACGTTTGTCCCAGGCCGGAAAGGAAGGCAGGAAGTCAGCGCGGCGGAGGTGAGGGTCTGTTTGTCTTACCTGCAGCTGTTGCGTTCTCAAACGGCCATGTGTTGATAATGAGCGGCAGAGACGCGCGATCCAGGGGAAAGTATAACGATAAAGTGAAAATAAAAAGCCAAGCCGACATTTTATTGCGACAAAGGTTTAAACACTTCACGCAGGCAGGCGTTTCACAACGACACGTAAATGTAAAGTACCGGTACTTCTACCTCGTCATTTCCACGTTCCCTTTTAAAATCTGATTATTTATATATTTATTTGAATTTGTATTTCATCACTTATTGTGCAGGGGGAAAAAAGAGGTTGAGAAGTGAACCACCTCGTTGTACTTCCTTGTTTTGTCACGTGGTTAGCGGTCGCGTTCTGCGTTAAAGGGGCAGTGCATGTTATAAACGTCTGGCAAATTATTTAAAAGATTTTTTTTTTTAAATATTTGTCACCATTTATGTCAGGTTATTGAATATGAGTTTAACACTGTTGAAAATCTTCTATCATAAACCTGTGAAAACAAGTATATTTTAAGGCAAGACCCTAATAATCTTGTGCAGTTTACTGATGAAAGGATTCAACCATTGGCAGGTGAATATTGCATCTAATAATTAAGCAGAATTATCAGTATTCTACCATAATTGACATCTATTTGTATCAATTACACTTTGTGGTAAAATTTTAATATACATTATTTGCTTTTCTATCGGATTGAATTCCCAATTGATGCAAGGCAAAATGAGTGCGATAAGAAACTTGCAGCAACTTTTATGAAAAAAAAAAAAAAAAAAAAAAAGCTATCTGTCTATCTATCTATCTATGTATACCAAAGTAAATGTTGTAAATGTGAGCATGGACAGCCTTTATTGGCCAGGTTGCATCCAACTATAGAAGGGTTCAGAGTGGCCTTTGTAAGCTGACAGCTTTGACTGGATGTCATTTACACCAAAGTGCTTTAATGTGACACTGCAGGGCAGAGGCTGAACCCTGCCACTTCTGACAACAGTGGCTTTTCTCAAAGGCTGTATTGACCGGGTTGATGCTGGGAAAAAATGGTGCAAGTATTTGCAGCTTATAGCTAGGTGGCAGCTTTACTTTCCTCTGTACATGCCTTGGCAAAATCGAGGTGATTTTTGCCAGTCTTTTTTTTTTTTTTTAAACATTCTTACACATTTGTGCTGTTTTCCTAAAGCATTTGTTCACATTTATAAATGCTCTGGAGTTCTGCCTATGCATGATGTAGGAACTCTTGGCCCATGTGTGCCTACTTTCTAGATACGTTTGTCCCAGTGTGAAATCCATACAGTCGGTTCCAGTAGTATACCACTTAGTATACCACTGCCCATATTGTAAGTCTGTTAGAATTTTTACTGCCCTACATGAAAACGTAGTTTGCTTCTTAAAACATGATATTTCCATAAAGTGCTACACAACTACCATAACTAAGCCACTACTCTACATGTCAGACTGTTCTCATCGTTGTAAATTATCAAACATGGATGAAAGCCAAAAGCTCAAAAAGCTATGGTCCCATTAAGAGGCAGGATCTAGCATAATGGTTACATTTTTAAAGAATCTTGACTGAACTTACTCTTGATCCAAGAGAAAAGTCCGACCAGAGATCAAAACCAACACATTCCTTCTGAAACCACAGATAAAAAGAAAACATTAGGATCTAAAGTCAGATTACAAAATGCTGGTTGTAATCATTTTAATGAAAATGTTGTTTTTGTTACAAGATGAATTTATCTAACAGTAAAAATCTATGTGTATATGTGATTGGAATCTCCTTATTTAATTTTTACTTGCTCTAAATTACAATGTAAATGAGCGGTAACACAAAAGGCAACTAATTAATCAACCATTAATATCAGACTGATACCTGATATCAGTATTGGATCAAGTGTTTGCAGGAGGCTGCAAAGGCTTGTTGCTATTGATTATTCTTTAATTGGATATAAATCATCACAGTGTAAAATTGTCAGTTCTGAAAGAGCCATATCTGTTGTGCGATACAATGGAACACGGAAGATGACCTCTTTGTAATTGGAACACTGAATATAATGTAGCCCACATTTATCATGATTGATCACTCTGTTTGTCTCTATGTTATCATGAGCAGACAATCAATACAGAATCCAAAAAAAGCACACCTAGTTCACAGGGTTTGTTTTTTTTTTTTTTCATTTGATGCATTCATTATTTGGAGGAATGACTAAAACTGTGGTGAAAGCCTCTATTCATCAGCTTCCATGACTCTTCTGAAGATCATTTGCATTTGCTGATGAGGAAGATTTTCCTATTGGAGAAAGTAATGATGAACATTAAAATTTTGGATTTAATGGTTTGAATTGAGATCCAGAGTCGCACGTCAAGCTAAGTTTCCCTGGAAGAACAACTTTGACGAGGAACTCATCTGCTAAATGTCACTTTCCATCATTTAAACAATTAAATTTCCTCCAAAGTTCATTTCCGGATCTCCTTCAATTTACCTCCTGGTAGGAGGAGGTTGATTGTCACAGCGACCGAAGGAAACAGGCTGCAGGGGAAAACTCTTGCATGCTCTTTGAATTATATGCCATAGGCATTTCATCGACCATCATACCTTCTGCTAGCCTGATAAAATGAATCCTTTCTTTCATACCGAACAAGAACAAAGCTGGGGCCACGCAGGGAAGCTAGTAACCTTGAGATCGTAGGATGCCAACAGGATGCCCTCTTCTACATTATTCATATGAAAAATGCAATTTTCACTAATATTTTATTCATTGGGTTTTTTTTTTTCCCCCCTGAAACAACAGGATGCTCTGGCATGATTTTGTCAGAGGTATCTGATGGTAAAAAATGGATGACAGCGGAAAACTGTATTATTACTTTCACTTGTGCTATTGATCTAAATTAAATAGCAACAGGTATCATTCGCTCTCTTTTTTTTTATTTATTTATTTTTTTTACAATATTGTTAGGTATATACATTGTTGTTATGGATGACCACAGTGGAGGCATGAGAAATGCATGTGGAGGCATCTAAACCATCACCCCCTCTGGTTATAAAACCCATCCTATCCTATAGTTTCAGTTTCTATTAGGTGATTGACAGCTTCGGATAAAATGATGCTGCAATACACAGTCGGTGTTTCAAATCATAGCTTCCGTGGGAATTTGCACAGCTTATCCTTTAATGGAATCATTAAACATTCCATTAACTTTTTAACAATGTTTTTTTTAAATAGATATACAATCCAAAAACTAGAACTAGAACAAGCCCAACAGATGAGTTTAATTACTAATTTCATTTTCTAAATGGGCACTAAGATATATGTTTTATCTTCCATCCTACTACCGAGTGCATTGATCTTATCCTCCCCCTAGACTAGTACATTAGAATGGTTTGAAATCAAAGGCAGCTCTTTGTGTCTCATAGAAGTAACCTCGAGTTTTCTTTTTGTAACATAGAAACAGATAGATAGATGGAAACAGAGGCAATGTATAAATGCAAGAGTGATGCAAGCCAAGTGTCAAAACGAAGCACTCTATCAGTCAGTCAGACGGTCGGTCAGTCAGAGGTTGTGAGGGTCCTGCTTTGTTGGGCTGGTTTTGTGGTGAGGTATTTGACAGTGGTGCTGCTCTGCGGTCAGGCTGGGGTCTGCCGTGCTGCATCTTCTCCTAACGGGCCCGCACTGATCCCTCGGGGTCTTCATGCTGCTGGAGCAGAAATACGGCCCAGTCAGGTAACCATGGCGGCCGACACCGGTCTTGACACATCCACAGATGCAAATAAATGTCTGTAATCAGTCTAAACGGAGGCGCCACTGTGCTCTGCCTGGTGCATTTATGGAACAGATCATGGAGTTTCGTATTCATAGCAACAAACACTTGTGAATAGAGTATTTAGATGACAGCAGTTGGAATAAATAGCCGATAAAACACTTTTTTTTTTTTTCTTATTTTGCTAAATTAGATAAGCAACGACATGTGATTAACTCAGAAAAGGCCGCTTCTTTCTGCTTTTCACAGAGGTGAACATACTTGTTTTATGCACACAACAAATTGTTAGTGCTTTCTGCCATGGCATGATTTTAAATAAAGCTGCCATTAGGGCAAAAAATGGTATGTTTGGCATGCGCATATTCCAAAAGAAAAGTGAAAAAAATGTGAATTGATCCTTATTTTCTTGCATTTGTTTGCTGCACTTTTGACTAGCAAACATGACTCTGGGTTCAGGAATGTATTTCTGTCACAGAAAAAAAATGTGATTCATTATTAATATTAATGAACCTCATTGGCCTCTTGATTTTTGTGCATGTGCTTTGGACAACAAGTTAATGACTGTTTATTCATGGAAATACCATCTCAGCAAAAGCTGTTTTTTCCTGTCAAATTCCCCACGCGAGCTAGAGAGTCAGCGTTTTTTTTCCATTCACCCTGTGTACACAGAAAAAGGAAATCAAATTTAAAAAAAAAGTCAAAGAGAAACAGTGAAATCCCTGGAGATTTTCTCGTTATTTTGAATGGCAGCAAAGTCAATTAGGCCGAGTTCTTTTCAACATTCTTCCGTACAGTGTCCAAAACAGATGGTGCGGAGGTCCGTCCAGAGATGTGACTTTGTAACGCAGGTACAACCGAACGGGTCAGTTGGTTCAGTTGACGGGTATCTTGAAAAGACAAGTCAACTTTCAAAGGTTAGTATTGCCAGTTCGACACCAGCTGTCAGCTATAGATGCCTGGCACATGATGAGGATTTTTGTGAGGAAAAAGAAAAAAAAATGAATCTATGAACTGTTGGAAAAGAACTCCCTCAAAGTTTTCCCTTAATGAAGTTCCAAAAAAAAAAAGGCTAAAGAATTCTAAAATTCCTTATCTTTTTAAACCCGACCAACAAATCCCAGCTATATAAATAATTGCTCATTTATTTTCCACACCTTGGCATCCTGTTTCTCATGGTAACCTGCTTTATGTGCAATGAACACTTGTTGATAAGGGTGATCACATGTTCTATAAATATTTTGTACCATTAGAAAATATGGCTGCTTCGTGTGAGTTATCAAAAACCCCGCGAGGATTTTTTTATTTAGTGCAAATGTAAGGTCGAACATAAAACTAGTATTTTTCTTTCTAACTACATTCCAGTGCTATTGCAGGAAGAGTGTTTCGAAGCAGATATGAAAGGTCATACACACACATCACAGTATGTAAAATTCCTCCTGGCAACCTATAGAATCTTGCATATTGTGCATATGAATTTAAATGTCAATGCTGTTGAATGACAGCCCCACGTTGGAGCTCATCCATATACAATTCAGTGTTTCTCCTTCTTAAATATATGCTCATGTCGGCTTGCAGGATCAGGTTAGCAAATCTGCATGGCCAGTCAACCATCTGCGGCGGCTGCAGCTGAATTATTTCTGATTAAAAGTTGGGCTCTCCAACAGACATGGGGTCGAAGACGCCCAAAGTTTGCTTTTTTTTTTTTATTTAGTTGAAGCTTGTTGAACAAACTGTCAGACATGGCAGATTAAAAATAAATCCATCCATCTTGCTGAAGTAGCTCTCAGGCATCTAACGAGCACGAGGCCTATGCCCAGTTCGCTGTCGTGCGCTGCAGCTCAGAGAGCATGTGAAGATAGGGTTTTTGTTAACATGATCCTTCTGTAGGTGGATCAATGCCTGGATGGGGAAACATGGAGGAAAGGCAAACCTAATGTTCTTTCAGTCGTGTTGTGGAAATAAACTCCACTTCCTGTGCACAGCGGTGCACCACGCTCCTCTGTCACACCTGCTCGTTGCTTTTGGTGTAGAGTAGAAGCGGCATGAAATATTTTTAGCTGCTCTGAAATTTGTCTGACAGTAGATGTTTTGCAAAAGATGGATGGATAGAATGTGAGGCGCCTGAGAATGTGCGTGCGCCCTGCTGCTGCGCACCTGTTGCAGATTGTTTCTGCCACGTCTGGACGCGGCCGCGGCCATCATATCATCGTGGCCGTGGGGACGCGTGAGCCCATTTCACAACGCCTGCAGCCTTGATTTATTCTTAATTTCATTCAAAGGAGAATAATCTCTGAAGGGCCTTTAGGACACAATACTGCAGCTCCGCTGTGAAACTCATTATTTCCAATGGCTTTTGTAGAAGCACAATGGCTGCAGAGGAGAGAAAAATTAAAGGTCTGTTGCCAAAGTTCAACTCAACCCTATACATAAATTAATGCTCTACTCTACGCAGAAGACATCTTGGACTCCTTGTATGGCAGGTCCATTACACTCACTCTCATCTGGAGAATGGTTTTTGATCAACAGAAGTCAGGGACGCATGCACCTGAGGAAGTCCAGCGTTTCAGCCAAGTTCATCACAATGTAATTGTGCCTCTGATCCAGAGGATGGGGCTGAAGCATTAACTACACTGCACTGTTCTGGCGCTCTGCTGGGGACATTTGTGTGGCAGGGCTGATTGCAAATGGAATTGCAGCTCAAAGAAAACGTTGGTATATTTCAGCAATTTGATGTTCAAGACGGTTCTTCACCCACTGGTGCATGTGGACAGTGTGGATCATGTTCAAAGCCACAGACTGCTTTGAGTGGATATATGAGAATGAAGTTGATGCCCTCTTAAAATACAGTAGAATGGGGAAAAAAACTTCACAACTCCTGGAGCAGAGAGGTGCAAAAACACCAATCCCTAAACACCTTCGAAAAGATGTTAAAAGCGGGGTTGGAGATGTCTCAGAGGAGAAGATGTCTTGGTAAATGTATCACAAAACCACAGGTATTTCTCTGGAGATTTAAAATCCTCTTCATGAACATGCACAGGCACTTTTTCCTCCACTGGCTCGGCCACTCCTTTTATTACCCCCCTAGAACCATTCCCTCCTGCCTGAGAAGGTCTGATAAGACGCAAGTGGAAGAGTAACCTCACAATCCTGAGGTGGGGGGCGAATATTTTCGAGTTCTGGGGCTTATTGTTCATTATTTCTGTTTTTTTTTTTTTTATTTCTGGTAGCTAATTCAGACTCAGTTCGAACCTCATGTTGTTCATAAAATAAATTTTGCTAATCCTCTAACTTTCTATACACGTGCTACTTGAATTGATCATGAGGGACGTTCAAAATTAGCTGTCAAAGCCAAATTAAAAGCATTTTTTATTGTTAGTAGTCAGTTGTAGAGGAGGTCACACAGCTTTCATGAACACTTTTTTAGACTTGTTTTTAAATTCTCAACTTTAGGTATTTTATTCCTTTTTTTCTCTCTTTAAAAGATTTTGTATGTACAGAATAACCTCTGCAAGTTGCTTGAATTTCAAAGAGCATGAATTTCAGCATTGAGCATTATGCTTTCCTATAGCAGGTATATATATATATATATGTTTTTTTTTATTATTTTTCCTCGATACGAAAGGCAACAATATGCACAAGGTTTCAAAACTCTGAAAAACTAGTCCTTTGAGTTCAGAAAGAAGATGACTTTAAACCTTTTTTTTTGTCCTAAGTGCAACTCTTTTGTTGTCAGGAAAACTAATCAAAGAATATCCTTTATGCGTGTTCTAAGTCTTTATGTCCTGATGCATTTAAGGTCAAGGGCCTCTGCTGATGACTTTGTGCTTTTCAGTCGCGTATCCCCGTGAACCACCAGCTCCCGGGGATCCAGCCTCCCGTTAGGGACCCTGCCAAGCACCTTATTAATTAGCCTTTGCAGCTTTAGGCCAACCTGCTAACCCATTTAATGAGTAAATAATTGCTTCTTTGGTCTTATGTCATCCTGTCTTTTATTAATATGGAGAGTTATCTTAAAATTACTCTTGAACCCTTCGAGTGCCAAAATTAATTTGGAGCAGAGCAGAATTTGGCCCAAAGAAGCTTCTTTAGGCTATAAATCTATGAGGATTGTAGGATTGGTTTTGAAATAAGATGAATTCTGATTTGAATCCTTGAGGATTTTAAGAATTTTTGAAAGGCTTTTTGACAAGGGATTGTTATCAAATAATTGGAAAAGTATGTCCAATTTTAATGTCTAAAACTTGTACACACAGATTATCACTTTTTTCTTTCTTTCTTTCTTTCTTTCTTTCTTTCTTTCTTTCTTTCTTTCTTCATCATTCTGACTTGAATATTTGCCCAAACCTGAGCTAAATTTCATTTCATCAATTTGTTTAGAGTGGATATTTGACAATAACGGTCAGAGTGAAAAGGGTAAACTGCTACACAGATGGATCATTTTCCAAACAGACCACTGTGGACAAATGTCCAAAACCTCAGCCAGCCACTGCCAATAACCTTTTGCCCAGATCAATAAGTTTGTGGTCTCCAGCTGTAAATTGGGTGGTTTTTTTTTTTTTTTTTAAAGTTAATGTGTCTTTTTCGCTGCATTAATACGTTGAAAGTCCTCTGTCAGCATTACCTCGTGGTCAGCTGTAGACGTAGTCTTCTGGATGGTTTAAAAACTGAAGGCTAATTAAATAATCAATTATACCAAATACAAGCAAACTGTTGAAACTTTAGTTTTATATAAGCTAACTTTGAACCACACTTTATTCTTTAGGATAACAGTTTGCATGAGGGAATTTTAAGTAATTTAACCGTCTCACTTTGACTGTGCAAGAAAGAACAATAACTCAGTGTCAGATAAAAGAGTCAAATGAACCAAATTGGCTCATTTGCCTCATTTTCTACTCTGCAGCTCAGCTAATACAGCCTTTGAAATGAACATTGGTAAATATTGATTTATTCTTCACCTACTTCATTTAACTGGAAAATTGATGACTGTAATTGGGCCTGAAAATAAACCACACGCTCAAAAATCAGTAAGTAATTAGTGAAAACAAGCTTTATACTGATGCTTTTAAACTAACCTGAGCTTGTCTTCTAAATTTAAATATCGTTCATGTGTCAATGGAACCAGATGAGCTTTAAGCAGAGGGACAAAAATGTCATGTAGACTATTTATGCTGAGGCTAAATGAAAAGAAAATGGCCAGTCAAAATGGAGAGAACGTGGCAGCCATGTTCTATTTATCACAATGTGATTCAAAAATGACTTTTTCTTCGAGGAAGGCAGGAGCTGACCACAGAATGGTCTTGTGTGTCTTGGGCCCTGTCAGCATACGGCAGTGCCCAGGTAGGGAGGGTAATTTAACATGTCACTTCTTGGGAGCCTGTGTGGGTCTATTCGTGCTGACATCTGAAAGGAATGACAACAGCTACTTCTGACTGTCTGCATCTGCCATGACTGCTGACAACCCAGGGTTAGGAATGATGTGTATTCAGACTGTTCAGTAGGTGATAGCCTGAGCGCCGTCTCATCCGGTTCTAAACGCTGAACGGCGGTTTGACGGCGCTCGATGAATTTGGGAGTCCTAAACTGTGAAGGATTTTTCTTTTTTCGCACATTCTGGCAGAGATAATAACTTTTCTTGATCATTTAACTAAACTCCAGCCTGTTTTCTAGCTCTGGCATTCAAATGTTCACTGAAATTTATTTTTATTTTTACTTTACTATAACTAAAGGCAAGCTCGAATCAAATCACGTCAACTTAAAGGTAACTACAAAACAAAATGCTGAAAGTAAAACTGCTCTTCCTCTTTGGAATCTGTCTTCTTGAAACGTGTCCGTGCTATTTAAGGATACTGGATCTAAAAAACAAGTTGTGGTACAATTGTTTTCTCGTGTGTGTGTTATTGTCTCAACAAATTTTTTAAACTTCCAACATAATTACAGCAGAATCTGAGCCCAATGATTCTAGGCTAGGCTGTTGGTGTCTGTAAATGTGACAGATTTCGTGCCGTGAAGCCCGACATTGTTTCACAGGACGTCCATGATAATTAGTGCGGACCAACTCCTGATCCAACTGGTCTTAAATGCCACAGCAGCACTGGTTGACTACGCTGATGCTTTTTTAATTGCTTTTTTCAGTTTAAAGGTAAAGGTCAACATTTTAGTGTGCTTTAACCTGTTTTTTTGTTTTTGTTTTTTTTGTGAAAATACATCATGCTTACTCTTAAGGCTGCCACAGTCCTGCTTTTTAATTTCCAACATGTTACCTTGAAAGAGGTCAATTTGACTTTCAGTTTCACCAGGTACCTGACTCTGAACTGAAGCATAAAATCATACCTTACAAGCCCCACTTATTCTTTTTCTCTGAGACATCTTAATCAAGGAAGGAATTCTGTTTTGGTTTTATATTTTTATGATGAGCGGAATTTTCGATCACCTTAATCAAATGATGAGGGTCTTCTGTGCCAGGTATGGTGGCGTTTATTTGATGAGATTTGACTTGTATTGA
The DNA here is from genome assembly GCA_000180735.1 of Tetraodon nigroviridis. Classification (NCBI taxonomy): domain Eukaryota; kingdom Metazoa; phylum Chordata; class Actinopteri; order Tetraodontiformes; family Tetraodontidae; genus Tetraodon; species Tetraodon nigroviridis. Next base: position 847,321 of record CAAE01014744.1, on the reverse strand, counting down.
TATTTTGCTTCTCTGAGATTACTTTTAATGTACAAAACTGTGGAGGATAACAGTTATTTTCAAAAAGAATCTTGTGAAAACATGTTGGCGTTGCCTCTCCAAGGTTGACAGTGGCTGTACAATGCTGCTCTCTGTTCATTTCATTTGATTTCTTTTCCAGTTGCTCTAAAAGTGGTATTGATTAGATTTTTCAGGGATGATTTTCTTTCAGCCTTGTGCAAAAACAGCATTCAAATGCGAGGCAGATGTTTGAATGCACTGTATTTGTCTGACTCTTTTGTCTGTGTCAAAGCAACACTATTTACTGCAACCATGACTGCAAAGAAAGAAAAGGGAATTTGTCCTTTGATTCATCAAGCTTTTTAGTAAGGACCGTCTCTTTAAACCACCAACAACAACATTTTAAATAAAAAAAAAAAAACGTTTTTTTGTTTTTGTGGCTCTGTAATAAAATCTACTCAGGTCCTAAGTACTAGCTATTATTAAAACAGCTTTTCTTAACACAACCCGCTCCACAGAAGTTAATTAGAACAAATGTTTGGGGAATTGTTTGCTTATTTGTTTTAATCGTCCAATCTTACCATATCCACCCACCCAATAAACCAGTTTTGTTGGCAATAGAATTCTCCATCAGAGGCTGGACACCTTTCCTTTCCCCGCTGACTACGGATAGCGAAAGACAATGCATCCTCATTGGCTTAGTAAAGATTTTTGTTAGGCATGTTGATTTTCAAATTAAATTTAAGACCAATTTATTGCCCAGCAAAGTAAATAGACCTCTGCTACACTCACAGTCCCTGTTTTGGTCATTGTTTTCTTTCAGGTTGGAAAGACAATTATTGATTTGGATTCAAATAAAGCCGCCACGTGAGGGGTTCATTTGTTGGAACAAGCGTGCACTAGTCCAGTTACTGGGGAATTATAAAGCACCTTCTGGCATTACCAAAGCCGTGGTAGCATTACCCAAACCGTGGTAGTTTATTTGGCACTTGTCACCGAATCAATGGGACTGATGAGTATTTGTGTCATGCCATCAGTTGTATTGGAAAACCAGCTTTGATACCTTCCTCCACTGACAGTTTCAGGCAAATACACAAATATATTTTTAGTGTCGATGTCCATTTTCATTTCTTCGCTCTGATAAAAGCGTGGGTAATGTCTGATTGGACAGAATATAGACAACCTCAAAGATGCTTGAAATGGACTTATGGGGTTGGATATGCTCGCCCATCAGTCCTACTAGCACACACACACACACGCTCAAGGGCTACAAGAAAAAAACGCAATGTGCCATTTTTGAGGGTGGAACAAGGTGGTGCACTGTACAAATGGAACAGCTGAGTTAGTCCTCCCATGAGGGACCATCCTTAAGGACAGTCTAAAGAGCTTTAATTAGGGCAGGAGAGAAAAATATAATCAATCTGTTCACCTATACATGGACTGCAGTAATGCTGTCATGGGACATTAGTTATTTTAACATTATATTAAGCTAAACTGCATGTGTGATTGTTTATCTATGAGATGAAAATTTGCTAAATTCATCTGTGAAGTTCCCCTAGTTTTGTTACAACTGTGACATTTAAAGACAAAATAAATAGTGGCAGCATGATCTAGTAAGATATATGATTGAAAGTTAATAAAAACAGCTTGTGGACCAGCTCCTACTCTATAAATGAAAAGAAATAATAAGCTGCCACAAAGGACACGGAAATGTACACAAAGCCACAAGATGTTTAAAGTAAACGGGGAGGTTGTGTTATAATGTTAATTAATGCATGCAGAGGGTTGACGCTTTCATTTATGCCACAAGACATTTGGGATAACTTTAATTTATGGAGTACAGAGAGAACTGGTGCTCTGACATGTGCAGCAGGGGGTCTTTGAAACTGGGCAGCATTTTGCCGTGAAAGAGCTTTGAACATCTCCGCTGAAAACAGGGCAGGAATCAAAAGCAAAGGCTAATTCGCTCCACACATCACAGTCAGTGTTCTATACCTAAAATCGTATACCGCGCCTCGTTATTCAGCACACATCCTTGTTAGGTGGGTTTTGTGGGTGACGTGACATAGAGCCCTTTTTTCCTAATGCACGTGTTGTCGCTGTAAAAGTGCAGAGCTCCAGTTTTGCATGAAATAAACTGATAAACTACATTTAGTTTATTTATTAGTTTAGTCAAGCTGAAACATGTCTCTGTTGTACTGTTTTGCTGCTCAGTACTGACTGACCCTCTGATACCCCCCGCAGAGCAACAAAGATGTTGTTGTTCTTGTCAAACGCTCACAGCAGCTAATTAGACAGGAACTAAGATTCACAGGATAACTAATAATGTTGCCATAGGTGAAATAAAAAAAAAAAAATCTGCCCACCAGCAATAGACATGTAAATTATATGCATTTCAAAGACTTGCTACATTAAACCAAATAAACCGATGTGAGTCGGCTCAAGATAATTATATTCAGCCCCTCATATAAATCACAGGAACATCTTGAGATGAATGTTTGGGTAGCATGTGTCAGCGCTTGATGAGAGGGATGCTCAGTGACTGTATCTCCAGGACTGTGTGGGAAGAAGATGTCACGTACTGGAACACACGTCTGCCACCCCTGCTGAAGTGCAGAGCATTTCCGATGCCATGGGGAGTTCATCCGCTCCTATTATTGATGGCAGCTGCTGATCCGGTGCAGGTAATGTTAATTTACATCGTAATTGCACAGACCTGAGAGCGAACCACTGCTACATTATCTCAGGATGCAGAGATACAGCCCCCTGATACGAACAGAACTGCTGCTACCAAGCGCCGTCGGTAATTAGCTCTATGGTTTGCAGTAGAGGGAATTAAATTGAGACCGTTGAAGATGAAACTGCGAAAACCTTATGATCTGTAAAATTCTAAATGTGGCCTTGTGTGGCACAGCTGCTAACTGTTAATGTCTTGAGGAGCCTAAGGAGTTAAGTAAAATTCATTAAGTCTTTTAAGGCTTTTTTTTTTTGCTTTTTTTTGCTTTGGGAGAGCTGAATAAGGCTAAAAGAGGTGAAAACTCTCAGCACACTTTAACCTCCAAAAAAAGTGTAGTTAAAATAAAGCGCCCCAGTGGCCCACTTCTATTCCATTAAGGAACTTATGGATATATTTGGCTAGAATACAAGTAAACCTGTCGCATTTTGGCGTTGGAAAAGTGCCAGCTGCACTCCTCAGCAGTGGAATGTTCACATTGTTTAGAAACATAAATGCACTCATTGCCTCTAAGCTCATGAATGCCAATGAGGACATTTGTTACTGTACATTTAATTTCTAATTAAGTGGGATAAATGCAGGGAAGAAACCGTGCCTTACAGCGCTCCAGGTTATTGACGGAACATGACAAATCGGTGAGCTCTCACTCAGCTGCTGTAAGCGGCCTGTTCTCATTTGCAGCCTGTCAAATGTGGCAGCTTGGTCATTGGCCAGAAAGCCTGTTCTGGGACAGCACACTGCAAAATGAGCAGTGGAAATGCAGCTTTTAAGGAACATTTCACATCATATTAATGTCAAAATTGTCTGAGCTTGTCGGGTTTAGGCACGATAAATAGCTGATTAAGTTGTCAGATAGGAAATCCTTCGCTGATCTGTCCAAGCACCTTGACCGCAACCCAACCTACAGCAGAAGCCGAAAATACTCCTACGCTCAAAACCAGCCTCCAAAAATCCTTTTATTTGAAGCGCCTGCAGTGTTTGGTCAGTTGGTAGTAAGGATAAGCCTGCAGTGCTGCCAGGATTAAGATATATTTAAGTAAAGTGTGATGTTGG
>CAAE01014744.1:813854-825961 GCA_000180735.1 Tetraodon nigroviridis | reverse complement strand
AAAGTAAAATCACAAACTGAACAAATAATCAATGTGTAATGATCCCACAACTACAGAATCTAAAGGGATACTGACTCCAAGGTTTACATAATAATCTTGATAAGGTTGATGTAGACATGCGATAATCCCATTAGGGTGAGCAAACCAGCCCCTCTCGGTGAATTCAAAGCAACCATCTACATCTGTGAGCAGCTTTAACGAAATTAGAAAGCCCAATTCTAAACCAGATGTTTTCTCACCTTCTTATTTGTGACAGCCAAGAATCATGCTGAGATTCCTTAATTTGCTTTTGATCTTCACTCCACATGTCAACTTCAGACGGATCGCAGCAATTGAATTCAGACTGTTAAGGATTGTTCCTCATGTCGTAACCATGCCCTTTTTCAGTTTTTGAAACAGCCGGAACTCCGTTTGAACATCGGGATGAACCTGCCATTGTCCCCGTGCTTATTTAGTTGTGACATGGTTTTTGTAGTACATTGTACTACATGGGAACTTTCCCTGGCATATCTGGCGTCCCTCAGGGTTCTGTCCTTGCTTTGCTGTTGCACGACACAGCATGAAAATTGCACATTTAATAATTGATTCAGGCCAAGCTGCAAGGCAAAGTTCATCATGTTTCTTAGACGTTTGTACAACCTGCAGATACCAGAAAGGTCATCTATTTTATTTTTTTTTTTTAGATTATTAGCTTGACTCAGGCACAAGTCAGTTAATTAAGTCTCCAGCTCATTCATGGAAAAAGCATTACCTTCCTGTCATCTACATAAATAGATTAAATTCATTTTTTTTTTAATTGTTTCCATTTCAGCTAAAATCATTTTCTCCCACCACATCTGTATTTAATGTTAGGTGGTGTTACTGCTTATGCTTCTTTTTTAAACAATGGTATTATTATTATTATTATTGTTATTTAGTGAGTAGTACATGCACGTTCCCCCATCCCAAAAATGCTTATCTGACCTGATTTTTATTCTTTTTTTTTGTGATTTGTACCAATTGAATTTCTAAAGGATTATGAGACATTTGAACAACCAGAGAGCAATGGGACACATAGGGAACATGATGGATGTTCAGCTGCTGGAAAGATTTATTTGTGACAACATCTGTGTCATTGCTAAAATGTTGTCAGGCAAAAGTGGGTGAAGTCATGGGATTCACACCCTCACTCTGAGATCAAAGAAGTTGTTGGTCACGTGACAAAGAAGTGGGTTTGTTCTCTGTCCAACAGCCCATCTGGCAGTTTGTGTGCAAAGCTGCTAAAAGTGTAGGCAAGCAAAAGAAGGGGAACTATGGTGATTTAATAAAAGCTCTGATGGATCTTATCAAATCTTCTCCTCTGCATCTATTACAATGGCGAGGGTCTTATCTCTTCCATATTCTCCCCACCTCTTCTGCATTGTTGTTTTGTCTGTGTATCATGCTCCTTAGACTCTCTGCCTCCATCCTTCATCTACGTCTTTCTCCTTTTTTTTCTGTCTGTCACGTCGATCAGTCGAAAATACTGCAAGACAAAGTCTGTTCAAACCTTAAACTTCTGGACTTTTATTTTATTATTTTTTTTAGTCTCAAACCTTTGCTTTCACGCTAAGGACTTCTCTCGTTGAGTTGTACATGCTGCAATGCGGGCTAATGGTTTAGGTTTTTTTCTTTGAAGCCCATAAATAAGTCTAAAACAAATTAACATAGCATCGAGGTGATGTGATACATCAAACGATTTTCTTTAATTAGTTGAGTCTTTAGTGTCAGAAAATATTTTGGCTGGTGGATTCTTTAAAAGGAGTTGGGAAGATAAGAAGTCGAGTGTTTAGTTCAGCTTTAGATGGTTGAAATACATTCCTCCCCCCATTTGTCTGAAACGGTGACACTACACTGACCCCCCTCAGTCAATAAGAGTGGTGGAAACCAAGGCCTTTAGTTTTAAAGCCTCTGCAGAGATCTGAATACTTGGCGGAGATGCCTCCTTTAATGAAGGCGATTGCACAGGTCCAACAAAAAAATCAAATTTTATTATGTACTCTTCTCTGGGCACATTCGAGGGGGAAAATCTGCTTCCCAAAAATCCGCACGATGTAACCAAGGGTGAAAGTGGTTTTGTCCCTTTGGAAGGGCTTCATTTCCACATGAAAAGGGAAGTACTGTCCAATCCTTTTATACATGTCTGTTTAGTTTGCTGCACACAATACCAGAGCAGCAAAAGGCAATAGCCTTTGCAGGGCGACTCTAATATGCTGCACATACACGGGTCCACATCTATTGTTACTTTTGCTTTCTAACATACATCAAACCAGACAAGATGCAGCTTTCAACACATCGGGCTCCCGGTCTGAATCCACGGCGACAAATTCCAGCACACACTAGTGGAGTATGACCATATATCCATAAATTGTCAATGTTGTTTTTTAATACCGTCCGCAGGCCTCTGCGTCCCTCGGTGTGGCCATCCGTTTGCTTCGCTGATTCCAACATGTGTAAAACACACGCTTTCTGATGAGAGATCCAGGCCTTGTATTGTTTTAGTGTATGATATGCTCTTGGGCTTTAATGGTGAAGTTTCTGGTTCACGTTTTTGGCGTTCAGGCACACTTTGTGCTGCAGGTAGCATGAATCAAAGACAGCACGCATGTTCCCGTGTTTAATTTTAGCCACCGGTCTTTAGTCGTCTTGTCTAAAAAAAAATAAATAAATAAAAGGCACAGCGCAACAGGATAAATGAATTGAGCGCTGCATGCTTGACATGATAAAGCTGCATTTTGTTAAGCAGCCTGTATTATCAATCTGTAACATGCCTGCCTGGATTCCCTTTAAAAAAAGAGATTCATTTCTGTGGTTTCTGTGCTCTTTCCATCGTGTGCCCACATCACACCGTGGCTCAGTCTTTGAATCTGGATGCTGGAAGTAGCTGGTCTCCAATAGAGGGCACAGTTGGCTGTGTGGTCATGCACAGTGTAAGGAGGAAATGAAAACCATGTCAAAAATATCTCGCAAAAGAAAAGTAAGCCATTATCAAGAACGGAATCTAAAGCGTCATGGAGAGGGAGCATTGGTGTGAGAGTTTTTCCCAAGAAGGCGAAAGATGATTAATCTATCATTAACCTTGTGGTCTGCCAAACTCACAAAGAACTTTCCTGTGGAGAAAATGTGTGAATATGTTGCTTAGTAACTAACTTGCACCCCTCCTTAGAACATTACAGGAAAGGGGAAAATAGCCTGACTTTAAGGAGCGGGAAAAAATGGAAGCGGGAGGGATATTTGCGGCGGTACACTTACACCAATTTCTCTCCTTTTTTTTCTTCCTGTGTCCTTTCTTTCTTCCCCTTCTTTTTTGCATGCCCTTGACTGAAGATTGAATGGCAGAATTGGAGATAGATTGTTGGGCAGTTGCCTTTCATGCAGATAATGCCATTTGATGGAGGCGAGTTTTTGATGTGCTGCGGGTATAATAGAAGAATCAAGCATTGAAGGCCAGGGCTGATTTTGCTGCGAGAAAAGCTGTCCTCAGTGATAACTTCATCACGGCATGTGGTCGGATGTGGTGTAAATTCAGGAAAGGGATTTTTTTTTTAAACTGCCCAGTCAGAGCTCAGTAGTTGGCCCCCTATTGAGCTACGGGCCCTGCAGACCATGCTTGAAGGTCTGTGATCTACCACTGGTATTGTTAGCCTCTCTCTCTTCTCTATGCCTTTAAATCAAAATGACTTTGCCACAAAATGTCTTTCTAGTGAGATTAGTGGGCTAGTTCTTTTGTATATTCAATAAACACTTTGCTTTCTGTGGATCCTTTCTGTGAATGCTATCATTTGTTGCCAAAAAAGATGGGGCCTCAGAATGTTTTCTTCAATCACAAAACTAATTATTTTGGTAAATTTGGTTTTTAATTATGGACATAGGACATAAAATAATGGTAAGTCGCAGAAAACCATCCCAAAATAAAAAAAAAAACAAAAACAATTTTTATTTATTTTAATTTAAAAATATGTAACGTGCTAATGTGAAAGGTAAGGGCAAGAAACCCGAAATGGCTTAAAATAATATTTTTACCTTGCTAAGATGACAAATAGATTTTTGTCAAATACACTTTGACAGTGACAGAAATAAAGGGCCAGTCTTATAGTTGAGGTTGTTTTTGCAAATTGTATATTTAAAACAATCAATTAGCCACAGGAGAATGCAATGCTTATTTAGTAAACTAGCACTTTTTCTTTTGGACTTGTTTGAATAAATTAATTAAGAGAATTTCTGCTCCCACTAGATTTTATTGGGTTCTTGTTAGGATTATACTTCATGTCCAAAACTCTGGGGCCAAACTCGAGGGCTTTAAATTACAAGTCTCTAAATTTCTTGTTGGGTGTTTTTTCCAGCTTCATCAGGACACACAACCAATAAAATGACATCAAATATGCACTTTTTTTTCAAGCTCTCTTGTTTGTCTAACAGTTTCATTAACAGCTTGACCCCCCCTCCTCTTCAAGCTGTTGGCCTTCTGCGAAAAAGAACTCGTTTATTGACTTGAGTTTGCTTTATCCTGATTTTGTCGCACGGATGTTGAAAGATTGGAGAGCCAATTAAATGGCGACAGGCGGAGTGAAAGACGGGCAGAGCACACACCCATTTCTGCTCTTTCATATTTTATTCAAGGAGAGGTTTCTTCCTTCCCACTGCAAAGTTAGTGGCTATTTCGTTGAAGCGTGTCGTCCATTCCTGTTGTTTTGGGGTCTAATCGCGCCCAATGAGCACGCTCCTTGATAATACGTGAAGAGCTTATGTTACTCACCGACTGGAGGTCATAGTTGACCTTCCTTTTTTTTCCAAAAAATTGCATCCTATACAGCAGCAGCCCCGCGTTGATAGGCAGAGCAGCTGCGGCGCCGCGCACGGACGGGATGCGCAGTTAATCAGCTGACAAGTGCGCGTCGGAACAAAAGAGCAGCTGAGCGGCTGCTGATCCTCCGCATCCTCTCCCAGTGACTTTTCCTGTAAAACAAAAGGAGGGGAAAACAGATATCGGGAGGAGTGTCGGAGGGAGAAAAACACAAGTGTGTTGTTGGAAGTGTTGCTGAGCCGCGGGGAGGACCGTCCAGCTTTCTGCGCACGTTTGACGCGGAGCTGCGCAGCCGAGGCTCTCCGCTCCGGACCCAGCACAGTGCTCTCCCGTAGGTCTGCGACGACGGTCGACATTTTTTTTTTTAATCACTATTTCTAATTGTGCGGAGAACTGAAAGACGTGCCTGTGCAGCGGTCTCCAAACCCGACGCAGCGCGCTGCGCTCTCAAGCCGCCGTCAAGTTTGGTGTGAAAGGCGCACCGCTGGAAGTTTACGTGCCTCGGGCTCGGAAAGGTCGGTACGATGTTCATATTTTAGAATCTCCCTCAGCCTTATGATTGAAATAAAAGCTGGAATCGCTCGACGCAGTTGTGCCGACACCGATTTGTTCCGCATGTTCGATCTGTGTCGGCACCGACTGACAGGACGTGAAAGTCGAACCTGGCGGAGCCGCACCAGCGCTCTCACGGTCCCGTCCTGATTTACTGATGATTCGCTCATGTATCAGTCATTTTGTGTCAGAAAGGCGTCGGCTTGATTTCTCATCCCGTAACCTAAAGTTTAACTTCCAGGAACAAGCGTCCTGCAAGAGTCTTTCCACCTGGGTGCGTTTGAACAATTTGTAGCCAAAGAAAGGAGCAGGAAAAAAGCTGCCTTCTGCTGGAAGTTTTAGTGGTCCCCTCACTGGGGATGACAATAAAAACACAATTTTTCTTTCACCTCAGCGTCCTCAAGGCTGTTCTGACCAACAGATGACGTGGGTTTGTGGCTTTGCTCCAATACGTTAATTTATCTGCACATCAAATGCTTTTTAAAAGCCTGAAAGCCTCGCTGGGACTGTAAATAAATCACCTGCAGCGATGACCCTCTCCATTCACCAATAACTCACTGGTTGATGAGCTCGCTCACACTCTTGCTGAACAACACCCAATCGTTTACAGAAAAGCAGGCGGAAAAATGTAATCTTTCTGTCTTCTGGGTGAATTTGAACCAGGTTTAGTCAGCTCGTGTTTGGCAAAGGGATTTAAAGCTTCCCACATGGGACAACTTTGGAGTGCAGGTGGAGAAGGAAGCAGTGGATGGGTACGGGATCTTTAACTTGTGGTTTAAGTTGGTGTTTAGTGGTGTTTGAGGAGCTTTGGGGCGTTCTGATAATCAAACAGAGCGTTGAGGCTTCAGCCGCGCTTATTTCATCTCCGTTACATCTGGGTGATGTAACAGGGTGAACTGTTGCCGGTGTTTGGACGGGGCAGGAGAAACGTTGATGTGATTTCAGCGTGACACGGATCGGGCTGTGCACGTGCTACTGAGACAGCATGAATAGAAGGATCAGCATCTGTCCAGCTGAACTGATTTATGGCAGTTGTCTCCGGAACTGCAGCAGTTGGGGCCATTTTGTGTTCTATATTCCTCCTCCGACGTTGCCTACAGCAGCAACGTGAAAGAAACGTTCGCTTCAGGCCTTCACACGGACTTTAGATGGCCGCTCTGACGCGGAAAACAGCTGTAATCTGCAAAGAGACCTCCTTCTATTGACCTATAAGATCATTAAAGTGGCAGTTATTGGATAATGATGGACATGTGGACTTCATAATAGGGCAGTAGAACATGGCTACTGCTTGTATTATTAACTTGAAAGGTACGATGACTGTTCTAAATTTGTTTTTTTGTTAATTTTGTAATGACTTTTGCAAGCAACAGAAGAATCAACAGCATAAACGGAGAGAATCTTTTTTTTTTGACCGCCTGCGTGAGCAGACCTGGACCTTGAACGCAGCTCTCGTTCGGTCTACAGTGAAAAACCATCGCCTGTTGGACAGCGCGCTGCCTAACGTTCTAAATGGTCCCACATCAAATCCTGACGTGTTTGCTGCTGTGTCCTCCTTAGCCTGTACACCCCGTTTTTTAAACCTCATTGGCCTCTTAATTCCAATTATCAAATCAGGTGGCTGATTCAGCTGAGCTGTCAGGGTGGTTCCCACTAACGTGAGTACACATCCCTGCCACTGCACGCTTGTGTTCTTAAATAATTTCCCCTTTCATTATTCCTGTGGAGAATTTAATATTCCATGTGATGAGAGCTGCCTCCTTTAGGGATAATACCAGCTTGAATGCTGGCCCTAAATAGTTTTATAGATTATTATAGAGCAATCAAGATTATTTCTCAGCCGGTGTAAAAATGACTCCTGCAAGATCCATCTGATGGTTATGAAAAGGGAGTTGATGCTCCAGCTTGTACCAATAATAATATCTCTTATTACCTGTTGATGCCAGAAGTGGCACCACTGTTGGCCCTGGAGGAATTCTAGTGCCCGATATGGCTGAGTTGCCAGTTTCTACACAATGTGAATGTTAATGCACCCTGACAAACAAGCCACAGTTCCCTGGGCTGGATGGATTGGTTCCCTGTCATATTTACCTTACATAATTGCTGCCCCTTAATCTGTTACTTTTAACACGCTGTCTTTCAAGGCTGGAGCGTTTGCTGCACCTCTGCCTTGTTTTTCCTCCACAGGACGTTTTTCTGCGTCTTCCCGAGAGAGCAGACAGACGTGGTGATGAATTGTTGGCGCATAAAGTACAGCATGCCAAGATGTATGTAGGAATACTAAAGTACTTATTTAAAGAATAAAAAAGCCCCCGGGATAGCAAAGCCCGCCCCATCAAGAGGCAGACACATTTGCCTTTAACGACCTTAAATACGGGGGATTATTTGAGTTTGAAAACACGAGGCAAAGTTAATATGACAAAAGTGTTATTCTTGCAAGACGCCAAATAATTGTTGAAGGTCACCCTCAGATTTGGGGGGAGGGGATTACATGCTCTTGAAATGTGCTTAGTGCAGGGATATGAAATGACAGCGCTTGATGCATTACCACTGTGGTTCTCGTACGGTTACACAGGAACCAAAAAAAAAAGAAAAGAATAAGGAATCGCAAAGATCACAATGGTGAGTGAGGAAACTGGGAAGTGAAATAAATGCATACATCCTCCATTTAAAAAAAAACACAATTTACTAAATAAGGTAAGTAAACATCTGGACAAGTTGCAGAAAATAAGTAAATATTTTATACTCAGCTCAGGATGCATTTGGGTGTGTTTTCCGGTTGGAGGTTTTAGTGTATTTGGAGTGTGTGGAAGCACAGAGCATTCTTCAGTGTGCCTCCTGCTACAGGCTCCATGTGACCCTAAGTACTGTGTGTATCTCATGAATTGATCCCTGCATCTCATGTCAGTGCATTGTTGGAAATGTTCTGTGCTGCCTGTACCGAGGGAGGCGAGGTTTCCAGGCTCGCTTTCAGTTTTGAACATTTTTACTCCTCTTCGGCCAAAGCCGGCTAAGATGAAAGCCCACCCCCCACTCCTCCGTCTTCCTCCCGTGATTGGCCAAAGGATATTGTCTGGTAACAGTGCTGCTTTGCACTTTTGTAACCTACAGATTAACATTTATGGCTCAACATGATCTGCTGGACTTTCTGGGTCAAGACCAAGTGGCAAGATTGAGGAGCAGGTCTTTGGAGGACTACAACTCTCCCTGTGTGCCGTGCTGAGCCTGGCGGGGAGAACAACACAAATGTGCTTTGTTCTATCATAGGGTGAACAAAATAGAACTGAATTGTGCTCTCTGCTTCTGAAAATTGCCCCGGGTGAATACCTGTGCTGCTCTCGTAGTTCGGCGCTGCGAAACGCACACATTGCATTTGGAGCCTCAAAATAATTTAAAGGACACTGCTAAGGAAAAGAGCTGTTGCTAACTACAGCACACGTTTGCTTCATTATTAATGAGTATGCATTGTTTGGCTTGCAATGAAATATTAATGACAAGTTATTTTACAAGTTTAAAACGTTATTGCGTCTTTTTGCCAGCGTCCCTGCTGTTACTGGTGATTTTCGAGTATTGTGCTCTGCTATAAAAACAACATAATAGAACCAAATGTCCTCAGTTTTAATAATGCAACTCTTTTTCCTAAGGATTTAAAAGGTTTGTCAGGTGAATTAACATTCAGCTTTGAAGAATGATTTGAAAAATATGCAGCAGGAGACTTCTGAATATAAATTAGATAAATCAATTGCTGTAATTTCAAATTAATGAGTTTTGGTGGGGCAACCATTGTGTGTGTTTTTTTTTTTTTTTTTTTTTAATGTGAATTCACAAGGCAAACAAATACCTCCAGTTTTGCAGTCTTTGTAAAGACATAATGTGCATGCAGCTTGATGACTACCACACCGCCTGATTGCATTTTTGGGTCCAGAGATGAGAACTGAGACAAAGCTGTGTGCTTGCACATTTGCCTGGATTCCGCTGGTTTGAGCTCTTGTGCCGCTTAAATTCAGGATCAGTAACTAATGCGGGTTTCTCAGATTAGCGTCAGCTGCCAGGGGGCTGGGAGCTGGTCTTTTGTGGTTCCTGGACAGCTCAGTTGGGCGTCAGTCGATTGTTGCCCATGTAGTGCGCGGCGGCCTCGATAATTCCAAGCCGACCACTACAAAGCTGAAAGCTGTGGGAGATGAGGAGCTGACGAATGGGGAAAGAAAGGAGGAGACGTTCGATGACATAGCCAGCCAGTCAGCAATACGTCCCCTATCTTTTTTGTTTGTCAGTAGGTGAAGAAAAAGAAGAAAATAGTGAATATCAAATCAGCGAAGGGTGTAAATCTGGTGCCTCTGAGACAGTGTAGTGGTGCACAGGTCAGTAATCTTTCATGTTCGGGGGGGGGTGGGGGGTGAGCACTGTGGATTGTAGAGAGCGGCGTATCCGTTGGCTGTAGGGCGGACAGGTTTTGGATCCTGGATATATGGAAAAACCACTGCAATGTTGCTGAATTCCTAGGCTGATATTTCTTTAATAAGTCTCTCAGTATTCTGATCGTGTGCCATCATGACCTACATACTCTTTTAAAATGCTGACGAGAAAATACATTCTTGCACTTTCTGGATGTGTTTTTCTTCTGTGGGAGCGTGCCTGAAGAGAAAACCAATTTAATAGAATATTCAGTATAAAATGTAAAATCCGGAGTCATTACGTGCGTGCAGTTGGACTTTTGATTTCACACGATTGCTGTTGGTGTTGTGTGAACTTTATTGTTGCGTTTCATTGCTGGTCCAAGCTGTTCTGTGGTCAGATTTGATATGTTCCAGCAATCACAGCAGGACTGTAATGACGAAGAATGTTACATTCTAGTTACAGCGCTGCAGCTTTGCCTCAGACTCTTTTGCTGTTTCTAACTATTACGTGATTGCTGTGGGTGTCCTGTCTGATCGTGCCTGCACACATTTAAAATGTGTGTGTGTGTGTGTGGGGGGGGGGCGGGGGTCCTGCTGTACAATCGGCCAAGATGCATTTGAATGACACCCAATGTCAGCAGAACACCTCAGTGCATTTAGAATTTTTATCTGGAAAATGGCTTTGCCTGCCTCCCAGCCTTTCAAATAGACTTTGTCCAGAAAATCTGCAACATTTTCTCAATCTCTTTCAGGATCTTTGCTTTCCTTTTTTCTCCTATTTACAGTCCAATGTGATTTGGACAGATACGGCGTGACACTGCTTCTTTCAGTCCTCCACCTTGACTGAATTTTGTGTGGCATCGACCCCGTGCAGCTGCAGCATTGTCAGGGTTTAGCCTCTCGTTCGGTAATGGCGGGTTGATCGCGCGTTGGTCTGTGAATCGCAGCAGGTAGAGGTGATTTTATTTTAGCACACCATTGGTGGCTGTTTATTATGTGCATGAGATGAATTGTTGACAGCATCTTACGAGTCTCAATTAAGACAATGTACATGAAAATCCTTTCTTCCTCAGATCCCTTGTGTGAAATAACACAGTTGTGATACCAATTTGAGAAAATGGCATACTGTGGCCCATTGAATTAAGGCTGTCTGGTGTAATTGGGTGTGTGATATGGAAGGGAATGCTTTTTTTTTTTTTTCATTTTTTTTAATTGGAGCTGGTTTTGTAGTCTTTGATATGGTAGGCTGTAAGTCTGCATGATGTGTGAATGCACTGAATAACCTGCTGTTATTATTTGTGATAGTGGAAGATACTGCTGAAGAAACATGATAAAACTATGTATATTCCTATCCTAGTTGTCCACACCTTGCAATTATATTAAAAAATGATTTTGCCTGTGCTTGCAGTTTTTCTACTCAACATTCAATGAATACATAACTCACACTGTCACTGGTGAAAGGGTTATTTAGGGGATTTGTAAACATCCCTGCTTGGCTTATTATGTTGCATCTAGGCACTGGCAGATGTCGAATTTTATTATTTAATTCACACAGACAAAAAAAGCAAATAATAAAATGGTTAGGACTGGATGCTGACTGTAGCATTGACAATAAAAATAACAAAAAAATAATAAGCTCAAAAACATTGTGTTTATCTTAACTTGAAGGTTTTTATTTCATTATTACTTGTATTTTACTCCTGTTTCTGCACTATAACTGTTTCAACTTGCACTAAAATTAAAAGATGTGATGCTAAATGTACTTAGAGTAATCTGACGCGTCTGCACCAGACATTTTCATCACCTTACTCCACTGCATCATTCGTTTAGACAAGGGAGTTGGGATGGAGCAGGATTTCATCATCTGAGAGCCTCGCTGAGTGTGGTAGGCTCATCCGTCACCAAGTATGCTAAGCATGTAGCCGCTGCTGAAATTTAATTGCCAGTAACTGTGCGTAGGACTTTGTTTGCTCATATTCTTGGTCCCATTTCACTTCTTTACATTCTTCTCTGGTTGGTTGGTTTGTTCTCTGGTTGGTGTCTGCCGATATGAGGATTACGTGGAATACCTTTGAAAATGTTTGTGTTTTGTTTTTTAAAATGTTTTTTAAAATGTTATAACTTTATTTTATATCATGAGAAATCTTCCTTGGGTCTTGTATTTTTATATAATAATACTTTTTTTTTTAAGTTACTCTTTGTTAAAAGAGTCATTTTTTAATACCTAAAGAAAGTGAAGGCACAACTTAAGACAAAATATTGCAAAATTGCTTTATTTCAATGACATCTAACTGACTCTGAAATCTTGCTGTTCAGATTTCTAAAGGACACAAATAGAA
>CAAE01014744.1:786388-812336 GCA_000180735.1 Tetraodon nigroviridis | reverse complement strand
GCAACATGGCGCAGACAAACACTTATGTGTCTCCAGAATCACTGGTGTCATGGGGGAAACAGGCAGCATCTGATGGAACGCTGCCATGCTTCTCCCTCTTGCCTTCACCAACTGCCACGAGGCACAGGGGAGAGGAGGAAAAAAAAGGGAAAAAAAAGTGGAGGAAAAAAACCTGAAGAGAGACGACTGAGAGGAGTGAGAGAAGGGAGCATCAAGGAGGGAAGGAGAGAGGGACTCGACAAGATGAATTATGCAAAGCTGTCAGAGACAGCTATTGTTGGAGGTGCTGGCTGCGTTAAAGGAAGCCAGCGCTGATCTTCGGCAGCTCCTCTCACTGCTCCCCGCGGCTGAGAGCCGCTTGATCCGTGCTCCGGCAAATGGTCAATAAAATGAGGTGGAGGGTGGTTGTAGTGGCATGGGTCGGAGGGTTGCAGTGACAGGTGAATTGTCTTAGAGGGACATACCGGGAACGACCAGCGCGCTCTTTATTACGGTTATTTACAGAGGTCACCGACAGGGAGATCTGAGCTGACTTACACTGGAACCCCGGTGGAAATATAATTACCAAACAAAGGAATAGTGAAAAGTTGCCATTTCAGCGTTCTACTCCATGGTGGCTACTCCACCTTCATAAAATGGCCTTATGTAGCTGAAGTCAGGAGTGTGTATGCCAGCTCATTTATAAGCTAGCCAGTTTATACTGTTAGTCATGCAAAGCAGTCTTTGAGTTCCATCTGAAAGTCGTAGATGACTCATTATTTCCACTGTGCTCATGTTTCAGACCTTAGATAATCACTCACAAATGTAAATCTGCATGTGTACAATTTGCCCAAATGTAAACTTTACGATTCCATGACTTGATGTCACTTTTCTGCTGGTTGGAAAGTGACATAGCATCAATTGTGCATATTTTCCTGTAGCTCTGTTTGTCTGCGGAGCCCGTCACAAATCCCATTCCAAGATTGCTTGACTACTTTCATAAAGGCGAGATGAAAGAAGTATGGTAATGCAAGCTAAACTACACAATAAATACAAGCTGCACTGACTGAATTAAAACAACGGCTTGGTTGCTAGATTATTTCAATTATTAATGAAGTGACTAATTAATCCAACGGTACCTAGAAAGTTGCTTCTGCGCATAACTATCCGTGCACACCCAAGTCATGCGCTTTCCTTGGCACTTTGATAAAATCATTTCCTTAATTAATTCAGTCTGCATAAGTTGACTTATTGGTTTATAGACACGCTCATCTTTCGTCATCGTCTCCAACTCCCTGGACGCGTGCATGAAAAGCGCGACCTGCTCACAGTCATTAATGAACAAGTCTGTATCGAATATAAAATAAGCGAATCTCTCTTCAGTCCTTGAAACCTTTCCAATTGCCCAACAGAGCCAACGGACTCGGACACATTTCCTGCAGCATATTACACATGTGGTTTATAGTTTCTGCTTCACGGCAGTGCAGAGGTGTAGGACAGTACCGGGCGACGTGGGGACTGGACTCAATTGGCAGGGGACTCATTGGGATCTGTGCAGAGCTGCGCTACGTAGATCATGAACTGTCCTTTTCTGTGCCTTTGCCGGCTCACCAGAGGATCTCTGTGTGACACTAATTTTGCACTGTCGACTGCTCCATTGAGCGGTCACGGGTGACTGACTGGCCCTATTCTCCTGCCTGATCAAAGGTAAGAATAGAAGTCAATGGTTTGAAAATTGAACACGGTTCTAGTTACGAACTTGGATCTAGTAAAGAATTTGTGGTTTCTCTCTTTTTCTGACTGTTGCTGAAGCTTGGTGTACATCCGTGTACTGGGAGTGCAGCAGCTACAGGCAAATCTTGCATAATCAAGGCATGAAGACAGACTTGCTTTCATTCGCTCGTGCTTTAAGTAGTCTAGTCCTTATTCTAGTTAAAACCTGCGAAACTCAAAGCAGGCTTTGAGCTCTCCCAGGAGCTTTGCTGACCTTTGTAAGCAGTTTCAAATACTGCGTACGGCCGTCTTGTGAGCTGATATTATACCCACGTGCAGTGTGGGGGCGCAGATAGGACACGCTGATGAGAAATGGACGGCATCTTCCTCTGTTGTAAAACAGCAATGTTTTGACACGGATGCGGCTGGTCACTCAAGGGCTTAGAGCTGATTAGGACACAAATCTTACTCATCCTTTAGAGACAGCAAGCGTGGTCTTTGCAGCCCAGTTGGAAAGATTGTTTCTCAGACAGTGAATCTCTTTACAAGTCGATAAAGAAGAGGGGTTATCGTAATCAGGGAGGCTTCTGGGCGTGCCCGCTTGCACTCATCCCGGACATTAATCTGTCAATCTGGACGTGTGTGCACGCAATTTCCTGGAAGTGATGAGGTGTGAGTAAGACGTCCTGTGGCACCATAAAACAAGTGTGTGTTGGACGTTGAGTGCCAGGGTCACAGGAGTGTGTCACTGATTGCATTTGAGCCCGTTGGGGGAACAAATGATATCCAGAGAGAAGGGGAGGAAAAAGTATGTTGAAGAGGTCTGAAAGAGCTTGTATTTTCCATCACTGCAGCATCCTGGTTTGTTTTTTTTTTTTTTTTTGGAGGAGGGGGTGTCTACCCATGGGTGGTGCTTTCTTGCATGGTGATAGTACACCATTCAGGCTCCATTGGAAGGTTTTGATGCTTCATGTGAAGCGAAGTGGATCACATTTGGGGAAAGGAGGAGTCTGATACTCTTGTGTTACAGCTCAGCCAAGAGAGAAATGAAAGTGTAGCATCTCTGTGCGAGCATGCGAGTTTCAGCACAGTGGAAAATGGCTGGTAATAAACACTCCTGACACACCGGGGCTCCCATACACATGCAACCTAAGGGTCTTTTTTTTTTTTTTTTGGAGGGGGGATCGGTCCCATTTTCATTCTCATTTGTCCTCAGTCGTCAGTATTGAATCCACCTGTACTTTGGATTTTCTTGCACAGCGCCTGATTTTGTGCATTATGCCACTCGTACTCTTGATACTTTAAATAAAGTAACCATGCCATTGAAAGCTAGTTTGTGACTGGGAACTCAAACATTTAAATAAATGTAAGTCATTTCAGGGGCTCTGACACTATGTAGATAAATTAATTGTAACTCACAAAGCAACAACAGTATTTTTGTAATTTAAAACAACAGAGGAGCCTTTTCATAGAAATATGCCATTTGTTGAAGTTTCTACTCTTCTGTGCAAAAGATTTTTTTTTTTCAACCATAAATGCCACGGGTCAAATTAAAATGCTAATTCTGTTAGCCGCTAAATTACAATTTCAATTAAGAGTTAAAATGTTAATGAAGCTTGGGATTTTTGTGTCAATAACTGACCAATTGCCATGATGTCCAAATCAATGTAGCGCATTGGACCATCCAGAAAAAGATGGAGATTATATATATTTATATATATAAGTGATCCTAATTAGCTCCAAAGTCTTTGTGTATTCAGAATTAAAGATAAAATCTGGATGCAGCCAAATAAAAGGGAAACTCAGTCATCCAGATAGTAAATATTTTAACAGGTATGTTAGTTTTTAAATTTAGTACATACTGTCATTAAAAAAGAAAAGAAAGTTAGGTATCCTGTTTATTTCTGGGAAATATAATATAAAATAAAATAGAAATAAAATGCCGAAAACAACAAATTTTATCGAAGTGTACTCATATCTGTTAATTTTTCAAAATGATGTGATTGCCACTAAAATTTATGTAATTAAATATAATTAATTAGAAAAAAAAGAACCACTTGGGCAGTAACCTGTTATTTGCCAAGTACTGAATTAAAGTTAAGAGGGGGAAAAAAAAAAACCTGCTGTATTTTTCAGTTAAATTACTAAAGAGTCGATAAATAAAAGTGCAATTGAAAAAAATGTCATCAGTGTTATTTTGAAGGTGTGGTGGGAGGATGACAGTTTTCTGTGTCTGTGTCTCATCCTCCAGGTGGAGTGAACAGAGGTCTGACTGGCCCGAAGGGAGTGACTGACCGAGCTTCAGTACTGGGGAGGGGAAACAACAAGAATCCCAGCAGGAGGGGGAGAGAAAAAAAGAGGGTGAAATAATCCAGTCGTGAGAGCGCCTCCAAAGAGCGTTCAAAGCAAAGGGGAGGGAGTTGGATACCCAGCATGCAGGCAGAATGGAACGGGTGAGGGAGCAGCGGCCTTTCTGCTCGCTGTCCAAGAGCCAGAGAGACCGAGAAATATACTGCGAGAGAGACGTCGATCAGGAGCCCCGATACACCGCCTCTACAGCTGACCGAGAGGAGGGAACCTGCCGCGTACCGACTCAGAAGTCCTACAGCTCCAGTGAAACCCTCCAGGCTTTTGACCATGACCCCTCACGGATGTTGTTTGGAGGAAGAGTCAAAGAGATGGTCCACAAAGAGAGCGCAGAGTACAGCAGGCCAGGTGAGAGCACATGACAGAACACATGACATTCAAGGCTTCCTCAAGGTCAACGCACGCAGCTTCATCTTCTTGTTAGTTAGGTGGCTCTCAAAAAAAAAAAAAAAGAAATAAGTATACCTCTTTCATTGATATGTTTTTATCCTTTGGATACAAAGAACTCAATAAAATAAAATACATTCATTTGCTAGTTTTTAAGTTTTGTGGAGGATAATCTCACAACCACCAACCCTTGAAACAGCCAGAACATTAATGGGATCGTAAAAGAATTTTCACATATTGGTACCAAATATGGCTGTGTTTAATAGTTAATGTGAAGTTTTAGCCAGAGGCCTTGGGCAGCCAGGGAATCTAACAACCTTCACAACCATATTATTGGAGGCGTTGTCCTCCATGTTGAGCTTTATTTAAGGTTTAGTCGTACCTTAAAGCTACTAAATGGACGTTATATGGAAAATAAAGGAGTTTATAGTGCACATGCTAAGTGTGAGGCTCTGCGACCTGATGTAATGTCCACATCCCGCTACAATGAATTAGAAAAAAGCAAGGTTCCGTAAATAACCCCTCCTCTAATTGGCTGTTAGGAACTGCTTTGATACCTGTAATTAAAAAGTTTGAGCAGTTGTTCTGTTTTATGGTGCTCCTTTGCCTCGTAAAATTGCAATTAGAAAATCTATCCGTTACTCCCTTACTTTTCCTTAGTGCTAATTAGGACCCATTTTGGAATTAATGACATTATGATGAAGTTGCAGGAAGATCCCCCAATTTTTCTTTTTTGTTAAAAATGTTGGCTTTTTTTTGTTCATTACTTCACTAGAATAAATGCCAGATTTAACATCATACATCTGGTGTGTGTGTGTGTGTGTGTGTGTGTGTGTGTGTGTGTGCTCATCTTCATTTGTTTCATTTAACAGCACAAATAAACTAAGATTGCACCTATTTTTTTAAATCCAGGATATCGATATTCTCAAATATAAAAACATTGATTTAAAAAAGCAAAGGTTACAGCACCATTTTAGATGAAAATGCAAAGTTGTACGAATATTGAGCTCTCTAGGTATCCTGCTGAGTGGAAAACAACATAATGCAGAGATGATTACATAGTGTTAGAAGCTGATGCATTCTCAGGGTGATACAATCCCAATGTTCCTGCTAATTGTGACGCTTCCTAACGAGGCTGACATTAGTTATTTTTGTTTACTGGCGACTCCTGTGTTGTTTTTAAAAGAATGTGTTTAATTTTATGCAGAGATAGTGCCGCGCCTGGCTCTGTATTTCAGTTCCAGTAAACAGCACAGCCTCCAGTAAATACAAACGATGAAACAACAAATTTATGGAAATGATTTATTTATTTTTTTATTTATTTATTCTTAGATAAAACAGACTGTCTGAGGCCGATGAATATTAAATGGAGGTTTGTACTTTCTTGGTAAATTATGCATGTGCTCGGATGAAAACATGACACTTTGGCGCTTCTTTTTTTAGGTGTTAAATGTCTAATCAAAGTGGGTCATCAGACATGTGTCTCCTGCAGGACGTAGCTGGTGCTGCACCCCAACCTGAGACAAGGAGGATGCTTATGGGGCATCTCTCTAAGTTGATGAGTGTTAAGTAGCTCGGGAGGATGCTGCTAAGGCTTTAATTTAGCAGTTAGCCCTCCACTCCCACAAAGCTCATTACTTAAGTGTTTTCTTCAAGTAGCCCTGCCCTCGGCCATTAACCCACACTGTTGCTTGGTTTGTTACCTTTCTGACTTATGTCACTCACAGGTCAGACGTTTTCCCTGAGGCAGTTCGGGATCTGCGAGCCCTCTGCTCGCAGGGGCTTGGCTCCCTGCCCCGAAACCGGCCCCTCGCACCCCCTCAGCAGCTACTGCCGGGGACCCGCCGCCGCAGAGAATCATGAACCTGCATCACCGGAACGTACCATGACACTATGGGGGGCAAAATCCGGGCAGAACTCGTGCCTCTCCAGCCGCTCCAACTCGGCGCTCACGCTGACAGACACTGAAATGGACAATAAGTCAGACAACGAGACGGGTGAGTAAAACTAGGATTTTATTGCCTTTCCTTCCCAAAAGAGCCCTTTATTTGTTTCACAGCTCATACATTCAGTGTTATGAAGGCGGGGGGAGGAATCACCAAGTAGAGGACGAGGAGACAAGAACCTGATTGGTGGGGAAGAAGTGGAGGCCCGATTGGTGGCTTTCCTATCTGGAGAGGCGTGTGCAGCTGCCTTCCTTACGGGATCAAAGCATGATTCCTCGCCGCATGTGGAAAAGAATTTGGCCCTCCGATTGAGCAGTTTGTGAGTCACCTGGTTCTTCTCTGCAGGATGCAGAGCAGTTTGATAAAGTTTCCCCGCAGGCCGGCGTATAATCAGAGATAGCTTTGTGTGGCTCAGTCTGAGATGTTGCCGAGAAATCCAGCAGTGGTTGACTGGGCATGCACAATAGCTGATTAAACGAGGCCACTGGTTTGAAGTGCAAATTCGTTCGTGCTGAAAACCTGAGATGGAGTCCGGAGGTTCTTTGTCGCATCAAATGAAAGCTTTGAATAGAAGTTGTAGGTTTTTGTTGATCAATTTACATTTAGAAACCTAATTTACGAACAGAAGGATGATATTTAGCTGGGATTAGCATCAAGTTGATTTCTCAATAATTATATTGAACAATTAAATTTAAAGTAATTCAAGCTTGGTCAAATCAAACATGCCAGATATGATTTTATTACATTAGTTTGATGGTAAAATCCTTTTTTGAAAAACTATTTGCAGTCTGTTGATACTATTAATATTTAATCAACAAATTATGGTCAAATCACGTATATTCTGAATGCGTGTGTCTGCGGATTTTTTTTTTTTCAACTTTAAATTTTTTTCCATATTAATCTCAAGTAATTCCACAGAAATATTTAGTATTTATTAATAAATCTTCAGTCCTGCTTTTGGTAGCATTCAAGCCTTTCATTCTTTTTAAAGTCCATCAGCTTATTTCAGTCTCCACTTAAAGTCACCATTATCCCTCAACCATTGGTAAAGACACCTCTTTAGCTTTATGTTCTGTTTCTTATAAATCAATAAAACTTTGCCCCTGATCCTTAGCGCTATTGATGTTGCTCATCAGTCATCATCATCTCCGTTGCCATGTGAGTTGTTGCTATTGCAACACATTCAATGTAACGCTGTAATTACTATAAAAAAGTGATGATATCAAAGTTTGGCAGGCAGTTAAAATAATTAGACTTGATTGCACTTTCCTGGCAAGAACATTAAAGGGAGAGTTAGATCGGGAAAAAAAGTGTTCATATGCTATCAATTTTTATTCTAGAAAACACTGGCTACAGTCTGACATTTGAGACAAGTCATTTTCCTAATGGCAGCATTCATCATGGCTAGCTTGTCTCCGGGGAAGGAGAGCTAAGTAACTCTGTTACCTTTTTTTCTTCCCCCTCCTCAAAATGCCATCAGAATTCAAAGCCGTGGATTTGTTCCAGTGCCAGGGCTTGGCTTCAGCCAACTGTATACATTTATGAGCCACTTAAACCTCTGCCCCACCACAGAGGTGCCGGTAAACATGACCTCCGCATCTTTACGGTGCGATTCCAGTCATATTTGTTGTCGAACGTGCCACACGTGCAATCGCATGGCTGTTTTCCACCGAGCTCAGAGTGTCTCTGCCCTCCAACAGTTCCAGTAACAAGACACGCTATTAAACCCTTTAGCTTTCGGAGATTTGCGATGCTGGTGTCCCAGTTAAAGTGATAGTTAAAAATGAGCCTTTTGTCGGAACTGGAGCTGCAGAATCGAGCACTTTATCTAAATACGTGCAAGGTTTGCGATGTAAGCAACCTGCTTCTAGAGCAACAGCATCATACATTTCAATGTCTAGCTGGAACCTACACAAAAAGCCACTTCTTAACCTCTATACATCTTGATATTTCTTTTTGTCATCTGGAGGTATTGCACTTTTGACTTTCACTCTTTAATGAAGCAGCTAAGAGAAATGACCCATCCAAAGGTTTCCATCAACTGAATATGCATGCAGGGGTTTCGACATGGGGCCGTTCAGCCCCACTTATTCATAAATGAAGTCAATATTTCATTCTAATTTGCTCTGTTCTGCAGAGTGTTTGACACGGGCGAGTACCAAAGCCTCGGCGTACGCTCACAAAAGCGGGGCATCTGCAAATGTTGACCCCTTCCTAATCCGAGGGGAGAGAAGGCCACGTTTTTTAAAGATGAAACCAGATGGGTCGTCTTATCAATCCGCAGCTTTAGATGATCCACTCAGTGCCGCTGCAGAGATGGAGTGAGACCAGTTGTCCTCTGAAGTGATGCATTTTAGCACCGGCGGCATTAACCAAACTGCATTTTTCAATTTCCCTAGAAAAGACAGATTCCAGCTGGTAAACGAACTGTCAGATGGGGTTTGGGCAGTCAATCATTTTTCAGATTACTTGCCAGCTGAAGTCGTTTGATGTCCACATTTTTTTTAATTTTTCTGCCAGTTAATCACAATTAATCCAGACCAATCCCTGAATTTGTTTTAGCAGTAAATAAATAAGCCATAACAGACTATTAATCAGGCAACAATATGTTGTTTTTTCTTTTTAATTGAAACATGGAAAAAATAAGGGAAAAGAAAAAAAAATATCTGGGATTTTTATTGATTTTACACTAAACAGTCCTCTGCTGCTTCTGACAAAGACCCTTGGAAAAAAAATTGATTTTTTAATAGAAAGCTGGCCAAGAGGTCTTTAAATGTCTCAATAGACGATGAGATTTTATTTTTATTCCATGAATAGCATGCAATATTGTCTCTGATTTTATGTCTCAACTGTAGGCCTCATTCCCTCTTTACCTTTAAATTAAGGTTCCTTTAGTATGTTAGTTTTCTACTACTTCTGCTCTAATAAAGACATTTTCTCCATGCACTTCAGTCCAGCAATGAATAACTTGAGCTACTTTTCAGGTTAGATCTGACCATTAATACTGCTCCTTGTGCTGGTTGAAAAGAAGAAAAAAAACATTAACTACTGAACTATATTTGAGAAAACGTAAAAAAAAAAAAAATCCACTTGAAAGTGATTCAAGGATCACGTTTGTTAGGTTTTAAGTTTTACCCAAGGAAAGACTGAGAACACACACACACTCACACTTGTCAGCATAGACTTGGTTTTACTTGTTGACCTCAGACTTCAGCTACATATTAACGCTGGGAATTGTAAACTGAAAAAGTTACACAAGTAGCTGAGGTCAGAACGTAGTTCATAAATATCCCTGGGTTTTCACACAAAAGCTGCGAATGAAATGTGTGCAGTCCATTTTAACATCTTAGAGCAAACTTTTTTAGTAAAATTGTAAGTTTTTTTTGTTATTATTTTCTTAACCCTCAAATGAACAATGCAGCTTTGTTCCCCAAAACATTAATATCAGTTAATGAACATCAAATGAGGAAAGAAAAACTAAAATTATGAAGAAGTGCAAAACGGCTCTTCTGCAGGAGTTCTGTTGCAGCCTACCTCATTTATTCAATATGTCTCTTTTAAAGATTTGAATCAAATGTTATAAATATTTAGGTGATGTTTTTCTGTTAGTTCTGCATGGACGCCATGTGAAAGGTCACACAGTCATGAATTTTTTTATTTTATTTTATTTTATTTTTCTGTAATGTTGACGGCAACAGCTTAAGAATCAATATTACACCCCTCATAAAACATGAATGAGTGCTGAAAACAGAAACTCGGCCTAGCTGGGTTGTATTCCCAAAAGAGTGTGAAAAAAGCTTGCACTCACTTGTTAGGTTGTGCAGCCGTGGTGCTACAGCACCCCGTAACTGCTCTCTGTGGCTTCGCAAACCGTCACACGGAGGTGTGTCGTGTTGGTGGAGGGACTCTGAGTCTGTGCACCCCTTATTTGGCAGAAAGGGCTTTTCGGAGCAATACCTGTCATCCTTTGTTAAGGAAGCGTTACTTGCTCTGGCCTGCACCTTCTGTTCAAAGTAATTTTCAAGGGAAAAAAAGTCTCCCTTTGATGTTGTCATGGCAGATGAGCTGCAAGCGTGTGTGTGTGTGTGTGTATGTGTGTGAATGCGCATGCATGGTCTTTTTTCTAAAATTCCACTTTCTCCACTCTATACAAAGGGATATGTCAAAAATCCAATTTTGTGGTTTGTTCAAGTCAAAAGGCTTCTCCGATGTTGTCCTCTGGAATGTCGGCCCAACAGGTCAATTTTGTGAAAGCAGGAAAAGGTTAATTAAATTAGCAGAGGAATCAAAGGGTTGCTTTTGCTCAGCATGCACTAAAGGCTTTTTCAGATGGAAGTATGAAAGTGTTGCAGAGCGCCACAACATGCTCCTCTGTGTGCACATATTCTCGGTTCGTCATACACACACACACACACACACACACACACACACACGCACACACGCACGCACACATACACATACCGTAAAAACCGGACTATAGAGCGCACCTGATTATAAGCCGCACCCACTACATTTTTAGAGGAAAACCGATTTTGTACATACACAAGCCGCACCTGTATATAAGCCGCATGTGCCCACATTAAAACATGTAAACATATTTACAAAGAAAGACGGTACACAGAGAGAGTTTTCAAAGTTTTAAGAATATACCTTAGCTTTTCTTTCCAAACAGTGCCTGTGACGCGGCAGTAACACAGCAGGAATACGGTAGCACAGCACTAACAGGGCTGGTTAAAAAAAAACGGTAAAAGTCACTGAAAGCCAGCTCGACTGCTTTTAACTTGAAAGCTGCGTCATATGCATTTCTTCTTGCATTTTCCATGATGAGGGTCTGTTCATGCTAATTTTATTCACGGACAAAGCGCGAAGTTACGTTAAACTTGCATCTTCCTCGACACATATATTCCACCGGTCTCACTCTTACCTTTTCTGCTCGAGCGCCCCTGGCGGCCGTTAGAAAAAATGCATACATTAGCCGCATCATTGCATAAGCCGCAGGGTTGAAAGTTTGGGAAAAAAGTAGCGGCTTATAGTCCGGAATTTACGGTACTTCTATAATGTATTTATAACCCTAACCCTAATATCCCAACTAACCCCTCTGACCTAAACCTTCCAAAAATCCATCACTCCCAAATAATGTCCTTACCTAAAGGAGAATGAGTAATTTGGTACCCAGTGTGTAACAAATACAAGAACACACATGCACACACACCCACACACACACACACACACACACACTGGCAGATCCAACTTAGCTTCTCATGTTCCATGCGAGATTAAAAAAAAGAAAAAAAAGGCATGCGGACGTGCAAACTTCCACACAGACGCATGCAGGATGTCACGCTGAAGAAGGTGATGCGCCATCTGTCAGGCTCCTGTCTCAGATCAGATCACTGGGTCTGGTGACAGCGGAGTCTGCTTATTGATTGTAACAGGCAGAAATTCTCTGTTGCCACTTTCATAATTCAATATGGCGCAAACCAACCACAAAAAGCATAAATAGCACCGGGGTCTTTTTCTCTTTGCTTTGGTCGGGGAGGCCGGCTATCTGTGATGTTGTTTTTGGACGACGCTTTTAACGCCCTTCGTCAAGGTCTCATCACAGATCGCTTTGATTGCCGCCGTGCATCGTAATCACACAGTGGTGCGGCTGGTTACCGAACACCAAGACAGCCGTCATACCATCAGGACTGTAGGAGAATTTTTCCAGTTTCTATTCTGGTGCAGCAGGGAAAAACCTGGAGGAAGTCTTTGCCCTTTTCCATAAATGTCAGTGACATTTGAACCTTTAGAAAACTGGACGGCCGAGTGTTAGAATTGAAAACGAGTCCTTTTGACACTGTTTCCTTTTGGTATTTGGGTGCGTGGACTCTGCAGACACTTCAACACAACAGAAGCACATGGTGAAGAACTTTTTTACTCGCACCACAGCTACCTCCTGTGGAGTGGATGATCTCATTAGACTTTGGAGTGTCTCGCTGAATAAAATTTACATTTGGATAAGGTTGGGTTTTTTTTTTTTAAATTAGTCGACAAGTTTAATATTTTAGCAAGTCGTACTGATACCAACTTTTTGATTAGAAATCAGTCCTTGTGTTGGTTCATCTTTATTTATTTATTTATTTTTTGCAAATAAAAATGCATTTCTTTTCAGTCTTTTTTTACTTCTATCTCAGAATTAGGCAGGAATGGTGTTTCTGCAAAAGTGCATTGTTTTTCTTTTTGTATTTATAGATTGTGGAGAGTTTTAAACATAACTTTTTGTGATGAAAAAGTCAGATCTTCATTAATGACACAGAATATTCTTTCAAGATATAAGTGAAACTACCAAATCCAGTTAGGTTTAACAAGTCAGAATTCAGATTACATGCAGATTCAGATTGCAACAAATCTGAACCAATTTTTATGTTCTTTATCATTTTAAATATATCAGTGAGATGATGTGACATATGGAATGTGTGTGAGTGTGTGAGTGTGCGTGTGTGTCAGAGTGTGTATGTGTGTGTGTAGAGCTTTTCGCTGGCTGTTGCACCTCTGTACAATTGCACTGGTCAATAGAATAGAAAAGAAGTGACAGGAATGAGGGACATCTTTTCCTCCAGTAGTTCTGTATTTGACTTAAGAAATATGAAGGTAAATGACATTGTTTTTGTTTAATTGCACATTTGCAAACTTAATAAAGTAATGATTTTTTTGTTTTTTTTTATTTAAACAAAACTAAATCCAAAACACAGTTGTAAAAAAATAGTCACCTTTTCTTTCGCGATTCCCTACTGCGTTGCGGTTCAGTTTTATGAATAATTAAAAGTAAAATCCGCATATCTGCTTCATGCTCTGCGGAGATGTGACTGCGCTGTCCAAATCTGTCTGACATTTCTGTCACCTCATCATCGAGCGTCAGCAGCTCCCTCTGCGATGCCGCGTTCCATCCCAGGGTTGCCGAGCATCGGTGACAACGCTGTCTTGGCCCGCACTTGACTCAGTCTAATCACTTGCTGATGCAGGACAGCAGGACATTATTATTAATATTAGGAATTACTCTGCAGCTGTCAGTGACGAGGGCCACTATTTACCGTCCTCGAGAGAAAATGGCTTATTTCATTTCATCACACAGAGTAATTGAGTGATTATATTACCATGCCACGCGGAAATAGTGAGGAAACCATTTTCTCGTCTATGAATATCAATAGAAGAAATGCAGATTAGCGCGTTAGTCCAATTGTGCTCTCCATAATTACATGTATGGCTGGTGTTACCTCAGTGACCATCATTATTTTTTTAAGTGACGTACAGAAAAGTGGATAATTAGGAAACTATCATTAGAACATTAAAGTTGTTACAATGTTATTACAATGATGTATTTTGAGAGTTAAAAATTACAGTATGGAACTAAAGTTTTGGGTTTTTTTTTTCCAAGACTGGAATTGCTTATTTATCCTAAACCCAAGGCTCACCCAAGCCATCAATTTATTTGGATTCATGTCTTTTTCCTTTTGTTAAATCCTCTCTGCTCCTGTCATGGAAAATGGCAATTTTTGTAAATTCTGTTGTTATGGTGTTGTGGCTGTGACCTTTATGCCCCTCTGTTCTTGATGGTGGTAATCAAAGTCAGGGCGATCCCTCAGCTGCAGCCTCATCTGAATATCGGAGAGTACATTTTTATTTATCTTGATGTTCCTTGCAGTCGTTCCGTGTCACACTTGTTTTTTTTTTTTTTTTTTTACAATTGCGAATTTGAAAAAAAAAAACGTTTTGTTCATCCGGGGATGTCCTTGAACATCACACAGAGCAATGATTTAAGAGTTAAGGTGCTGCTAAATAATGCAATAATTTAGGTCCTTGCAGTTATTAAAAAACATTTCAAAGTCAGCTTCAGCGGGGTCATCGTGAATGCAAACCAACATCCATCTTCAGAGAATATAAGGAAAAAAAAGATCCATAGAATTTATCAGCCTTCATTGTTTTATAGCACACACAATTAAAAGCACATTTAAACTTTCATTTGTGGTTGAAATGTGTTGAAGCTTTTCAAACACAGAAATAAATGTTTAATTAAAAGCGTGACTTCAGAGGGAATTTCATAGAGTTTTCATCATGTGAACATTTCAACAATGATGCTAATCAAAGGCCTTCTATCTTGAGTAACATTAATTGTATCACACAGTATCTGACATTTTAAATTAATAAGGTGAATAAGGTTGCCATTGGAAAACTCAAATGCTGATATAACCACCATGTCTCTTCTGTGCTTAAAGGAGCTTTAAATATACAATATTAAGCACATTTTGCACATAGCGCAGCTCCATATAGTGGATGCATAACGCAACCCCAGCCACTACAGTAGTTTCTTTTCTATTCTATGCGCCTTATAATGTGATGTGCATTATATATATGAAAACATTTTTAAAATAGGCCATTCATTGAAGGTGCGCCTTATAATCCGATGCGCTTTATAGTGCGGAAAATACGATAATTTCCAATGAGAATGAGGGCACAGCCCTTTGTTGTGCGGTGAATCTGAAGCCAGCTCATAGAAAAGTAAAGCAATTCTTATATCTATTTATGCATAATTTTCAAAAATCCACAACTGAAAAAAAATAAAATCCATGTGCCATAGTTATCTACAATTCATTTTCTAACATTGTTATCAATAAGCGTTTTCATTATGTGCTGTAATAGTTTATATTCAAGCATGTACATTTGTCTGGGTTGTCAGGGCAGCCTACTGAGGCTTTCCAGCTGTTGTGACAAGGGCACAGAGGCAGGGGTCACTTAAGCCCTGTAGGGTGGCTTCACACTCGCACATGGCTGTCTCCACACGTCATCCCTGTTTCTGTCACTCCAGTTAAGGGCCAGGAGTTTGCAGAGCCTAAAATAATCTCACCCATTAATATTTGCATTGTCTTTTTCATTTTTCATTGCAGCACGAGCGGCAGATCACCGTAATAACTGTTTTTGAAATTTGCTAGATTTTTTAAATTTGGCTATAGGTATTTCCAAGCACTGAACTGAAACCAGCATTCCCTCATTTGGTCATTTTTTTTTAGCCATTCAGAGGAGAAAAATGTTCTCCGTTACTGGACACATTTATGGTGCATGGAAAGATTTCAAGGACTGATTGGGAGGTCGGTGACAGCGCAAGGGAATCTCCACACACACATTGTGACATCTACACACACTTTCTTTCCTTAAGGGAGAAAGGTCAGTGTCTAGAGGAAGAAATGGTGAGCCATTGTTATGATTGATCACTCGACAAGGTCCAGGGAGGACGCTGTGTCACTTTCATCGTCATTCTCATTATACCAGAGAAGAAGATTCCCCCCTCCTTCGCTCCTCGTCCTCTCAAACGGCAGTCGCATAACAGAACCATCTTCTCAGAGAAAGCAGGGATACGCATGTTTAAGGCGTAAAACCAAAAGGAATATGCTAAACACACACACACACACACACACACACTTCTCTCAGGTGCTAGACTATATATAGCTTTATACAGAAGGAGAGAAAAACCCATGAAAGGGAAAATAAAGCCTTTTTTGTGCAAGGTAGATCAGCTTTGCCCCGAAATCTCACCAATTTGATGATCAAAAATTGGTGTTGGATCAACCAGTACATGTCTAAATAAATATATAACAAAAAGGAAATAATGATGCTATAGGCAGCTTTAAAGTGGTTTGGAGGGATATTTTGGTCCTGATTAAAAATGAATGGTATCAGAATACATAAAGCTCTCTGGCGAGGTGCCCGGAGCAAAGCATCCTGAAACTGTGGTCACTTCAGAGGCAGCAGAGAGGCATTAGGTATCTGCTATGAGCAAATTCTCAAGTAACAGACTGTTCTCGGTTCAATTCATCTAATCACCAATGCAAACCTAAGCACTTTGCAGCTATAGATTTGAGGCCAACGATTGATATTGTATACCATGTAAACTGATTCATGCTCAAACAAAGAAGGCATATTCTCTTGTAAAAGGGTCGTTTCTTTGTATCTTGCGTTGACCTATCCTGAGCCAGGCCTTTTATCTTGGTTGAACACAACCCAACACCAACAAACAGAACATGAAACAGAATCCTTAATTTAGTTGACAAAATCTTATTTTCCCCTCAGATGCACTTCTCAATTCCCAGCCTTGGAATAGCCGCGATTGTGGCTTGCCTAATAGTATTACTGATGAATCTGTGTAGAGCTTACACTCTATTCTTGCTTTACATTAGCCCCCTGTGATTTAGGAATAGACGATTGAATTAGCGATGAAACTGCAGCCTGAACGCAATGTAAATATTTTAAAGTAGAATAAAACTCAATTCACAAATCCCATTATGCACCTCATTTCCATCAAGGTTGCTCCTTAAGATATTGGAGTACGCGGAGTCACAGTCTGTGGGTTTTCGTTTCTGCCAAATGAAAACGCATCTTGGTATATATGGAACAATGACTAAAGAAAACAAGCAGTCCAATATTGTTTGTCTGGCTTTTTATTTCTGTTGTGTGAGGAATCTAATAGTTGGATCTCTGAATCTAGACACTCATGAGTGTCTGAATCTTGGAATATCATGGATGCGTGGTATTGATCTTGCCTTAAGGCTTCCATGAGACGTAAGGGCTGTTTCTGCCAAGAGTAGAGGTCATTCAGATAAATTGGCCAGGTTGGCTTTTAGCAGCTCCAGGGTCAAAGCCCATTCATCTTATTAGGCCAGTGTATCCTTTTAGAGGCCTCGGCAGTAGGATTAGACAATAGAGCAGCACCGGGGCATTAGATGATAGACCATTTGGCAAATAGGTTAGAGCATTTCTCGTGTATTGCTTTTTTCTCCCTACATTACCTTATCAAGCTGTTTGCACAAGTTTGCATGGCAGCCTGAAAGGTTGGAAGGTTTGGAGGAAGTGATTCGCTGAAGAAGAAAACGCTCCGGGAACAGAAATTGCAGATCGAATATGACAAAACAACTTTGTTAGCAAAACTTCATCTTTTTATTCCTGCCTAAGGCAAGCTGTCACTGGGAATGGTGTGTCATATCTGCTTTATTTATTTTTGTTTATTTTTTTTTTCTACAACTTGTGGGAATAGTGAATTAAACATATTGATAAATTGAAGGCAAATATATCCCTTCAGCTCCACTACTAGTAAAAAATAATTATAAAATGCTATTATTATTGTTGTTATTATTACAGGTTACGTTAAAAACAAAGTCTATCAGATCATTTAAAAAAAATATCTAATAAAGTATCTTTAGGCAGGAATCTAGTTTGGCTTCCTGTTGTTCAAGCAGAGTAATCAGTGGTGGTCTGAGAGCGCCAGTTGGTGCTAATCAACCGAGTCTGCCGGTGAGTGTAGAAACAAAACTAATCAATAGAGGAAAAAAGGGACGTTCCCCAAAACATGGTTTATTTCTTCACTCTTACATGGTGTTCCTCCTTCGTTTAAATCAGACTAGAGGCAGTGATTTATGGAGCTACAACACGAATCCTGAAAATAGACCCACTGACACGACACTGACTGGTAATAATGGTTACAACAGCCCTAAGTTCATGTCTCCAGTCTTTCAAATGTTAAAGCAGTGTCAAGATGACACACACTGTTCTCCTCTAATTGGATGTCCACCCTCCCCGCACGCTGCCTTTGACTGTTGGGAGTAGATGTGTTAGCGCTCATTTAAAACTCGGCTCCTCGCTGCTCCTACCAAAAACAAGGACATTTTTGGCCATTTTTCAGTTTTATGGCTTTGTTTGGAAAAGCCTTTCCTCAAAAATGCACCAGTAAGTTGTGTAAATGATAACCTTTTAGGGCCATCTTAGAAAAAAACAATTCTCCTTTTTTGACAGGTTATTTCATTATTTATTTATTTATTTTAAGTGCAGATTTTGAGCATCCAATCAGAGCTCACCATATCAGGCGTTCGTTATAAATCAGCCATAAGGAATTTTCTACAGACCTGATTTTTTTTTTTTTTCCAGTATTAGGCTTTGTGTGAACCTCTTTCTCTTTAGGCTGCTTTTGCTGGAGCTGTCTCTCTGAACCCATCAACGACTCTCAGACAGGCAGGCTTCTCCGCGACGTTCATTGGAGTTTTTTCTTAAAAGACACATGAGGCTGACATTTGGGACTTCATTAAAATGGTTGGAGAAAGAGATTTTTCTTCCACCCTCTGCTGCATAACACGATATATTTACTACAAGAAAAAGAACATCGCTCACAAATAATCCACTGCCACAGTCCACCTCACACAGAAGCCATTTTGCATCTTAGATAAAGTGGTGAGTGTGTAAGTGATGAGCTTTCTTGAATCCTGTTAAATCACTATGTCACTGGGTCTGTGTTCAACACATTTTCTAAGAAAATATTCATTGTTAAATCATGTTGTGTATTTAAATTACAGCAAAGAATGTTTAGTTTAATATCTTTCAGTGTATTTTGGGCTGTTATTCAGCATCTCACCTAAAAAAAATGGCTGACTCTAGATGTAGTAATTTCATGTTTGCGTTTGTTTGCTGAAAAAGAACTGCAAAGGGGTGTGTACCTGTTGGTGATCAGTTGTGCTGTCATGGATACTGCAGACAACCCTCTGATCTGATGTCAGTGATGTATGATAAAGAAAGAGTAAACACTATTAATAATAATGAATAGACAAGTCTTTGAACCCTCCCTGGTCCCAGGAGTAAAGGGGAACCATATCAACACTGATCAGGTTTCGAAACAACACTCCATTATTTATCTTTAGCAGAGAAGAGACTGTACAATTATTCCATTTGTTTCACTGTCACCTGAAGATAGTAGAAAATTATCCTGCCCTGTGTTATTTGTCAAGTGGTTGTTACACTAGCTCTGTAATGCAGCCTCCCTATTCCTTTTTTGATTTTGGCAGAATATGTATTTATTTTACAATTTTCCATAAAAGCTTTTAAATGCCTTGTTTAAATGTTTTTATTTTTGAGAAGAGGAAATTGCTTCTCCAATTGCTAATGTGTAGTTCTGTCTTTATTATTTTTTTTGCTTACTGTAATCAAATCCAACATACTGCCCAAAAAATGGAGCATTATGGTAATTCACCCTTCTTTGATAGTCAAGTGGAACTCCTTTTTGCTATCTATCATACTTCATGAACAGCATTTGCTCACTCTTTGCGCTTCTGGTTGGGCCACATCCCGTTCATCAGGTAGTCTGTAGATGTTGTTACATGCACCAGTTGCTGGTGGACAACTAAATGAATGTGCCTGGTTGAAAGGAAACCCAGTCAAGGGAAGCCCATTCCCTGGACTTTCCATTAATATCACAGTCCACTCTTTCTGGGGATAGTGCTGACATTTTGCTCTCTGTGTAATAGAGACCTAACCTTTAAGCATTTTAAAGAAGGAGTCATTTTTCATAATCCACTGTCCATTCTAGAGAATTCCCAAACTATTGCCTTCTGCGCTTCTATCCTCATTTACCTCCCACTGTTGTTATTAATGTTTTAGAAATGTGCAGCAGTCATCATTTGTTTTCATTCCACAAACCATAAAACTGAAATTCCAACATCTGCAAGTGGAGCTAAATCACACAATCCTGAAAATACAATATCTGTAGCAGATTTATGTTTAATTCATTATATGCAGTTTACAGTACAAGCCAGAGCAGAGTTGATGACTTGGATGGATGATCAGAGTGCACATTTTGTTATGTCCAAGTCTGCCTTAATTCTTTAAGTCCAGACTCAAGTGTTAAGCCACCATGAGAAAAAAACAGCAGATCCCCCCCGTGTCCTTTTCGAAGCAGAGCCGGCTCAAGGAAAGTCATTGTTTCAGCAGCCAGTAATGATGATTAGCCACAATCTCGGGGATCGACTGTGCATCAGTCAAATGCGTTGACATTCTCAAAGGGAGAGATGGTCCACTGTCCCAGCCACGCATACTGAGCAGATTGATTGGACGCCTTTTGAAGTGTGCATGGTAATAATGTGGACATTGCAATGAAATGCAGAGCAGCCAAGTTCAAGAGCTGCAGCATTCAAACTTCTTGTGATAAAATCCTAATGTGAGGAATAATTTAGCTTTGTGGTTCAACCACAGTATATTAGTATGCTGACACTCCTTTATTGCGTATCTCTTTGCATCAGCCATTTGAAAAGATCTATTTCGCAGCGTAAGAGGAGTGCATTTTTCATGATGTTAAAAACACACACTAGTTCACTTTTCTGTTGTACAGTCCCAGCCATCTCTTTACTTTTAAACCAGATTTACAAATCAACTAACGGTAATGCACATATATTAGGTTATCACAGCATTAATCACTGGGATACGTTATTAGATACTGGCTTTCTGTGGAAGAAAAACAAACCTTCCTCTGGACATTTTTTTTAAAACAATGATTACACGTGGTCATAACGCAGTAATTGGATAGCTCTTTACTTTTGCTGGGTCTGGCTAGAGGTCTCCACACTTGTATGAATTTTGCATGGAAACCTGTGACATGATGGATGATTTGCATAAAGCTTTCTGGTTTCGCTGCGTATACTGGGCTCTGCACATGCCATCAGCGCTACAAACTATTTGTTTTAACAACAGCGTTATGGTGTGCGTGATTTGTGCAAAGCCGCATGCACGAAACACCTTCTGGCACCGTACTTGGAAATATCGCACTCATTTCATCAGACTTTACTGGAAATAGCCTTTATTACAGAAACAATGATAGAATCCAGTAAATCAGGGAAAAGTATAGGGTGTAGTGTTGCCATCAATAATAGATTGGAAACAAGTCGGCACTGATGGAACCTGAGGCCTTTCCTTTGTGGAGGTCTTAGTGCCGTAGCGATGCACGTGAATAATGCATGTTCCCAGATAGACTCCGAGTTTCTCTCTTGCCCTAACACTTACTGGCTGCCTGGCTCGCAGGCTGGGCGCCACTTTCCCCAGCAGTGATTGGCTGTGCCTGGAGGGCAGCGGAGGAGATGGGAAATCACCTGCCCCATTTAGCCATGCTGTGCTAACTGCCGCAGCACCCCACAGTTCGGACCTTTGTGTCTGCTGCTGGCTCTTGACGCTAGGGCCCATGGTTAACTTTAGTTGTGGATGCTGAGGCACAGAGCTGTCATTTGAATACCTATTATCGGCCCAGAATTTTTTGCACGGTTTCACTCTCAGTGGTTTTTTTCCCCCTTTTTTTGAGTGTGCAGGCATTGTGACTGCCAGCAAGGCGACACTGCAGTAATTCTAAAATCCCAACAATTGCTTTTACCCCTTTTTGATTTCCCCCCTCCTCTGCTGATTCACCGACTATACCCCTCCTTTCACTACCTTTGGGAAAAAAAAAAAAAAAACGAAATATTTTTTCCTTCTCACTAAGACGTGGCACTAGTGTGGGAAGCATCCACCTCATTGTCAAGGATTTAGCCTTGCAGACCAAGAGGTTCTCAGCGTCATCTCACCCAGGGGTCTCGGTAGGGAGTCCACGGAAGCTGGGCACCCAGTCCAGCCCCCCATGGAGCGAGACCCTGGCCAAGGCACCAAATAATCCATATTCTAAAGGCCAGCTGGACTAAGCCCATGAAGCACAAGGAGCGCAAAGAGACCTACCACTCCCGCCCACATCCCGTTACACACCCACTGAGTACCTCAGACAGCTTTGGCGTGTCAAAAATGAAAGTGCGGTGAATAGCCGTCATTTAGCAGCAGCTCTTTTAGCGGAGTCTATTTTGATGGAGAAGTAAGCATATTATGTGAAGAAGACCCTGGATTTTTTCCCTTATTGCCAATTTGGGAGGGGGGAATTACCGCAGCTTTTTTGCCGTGTAGACGCCATTTTCCCTCTTTCTGCCACTGTCTTTGTTTGCACATGGTGTCGCAGTGAAAATGAGTTAGTTGGCTGTAGGTAATTCAGTATCCAGGGGGGCTTTTGTGGTAATCCAGGTCTGACAATGGTTGGATAAATGCAGAATGGCATCTGTCAGAAGACAAATATTTACTCTCTGAATAGACCAAAACAACCGCTTCCTCTTCACTTCCACCGTGTACCTTCTGAGCTCCGGTTATTGTGTTCATAAACAAACCCTCTATACCTTGTTATAATGAATACTGTCCTCTCATTGTTGCCTATTGTGGACAAATAGTGTTTTTGTATCTCAGCTCTATTTCATGTGCCCTCCATTAAATTCTTGTGGATAAGGCATCATCTTAACAATCTGGCTTTAATTCCTCAAACTGTCCAAGATAAACCCTATGGGATTCCTAATGAGGCCGTCGATTACTTCCACCACAAAAAAAGGAAAAAAAAAATTGACGCAATCTACAAGGTGTTTGAAAATGACTAATAGAGAAAAGCTTCCATTTAAAATAGCCTGCAACAAAGTTGCAGCGCCGTTTCTTTGGAATGTATGATGACGGTAATAATTCGGGACTCTCGGGATTTTTATTTCACGTCACATAGAAGTGGGACATCTGTGGATTTAAGGAGCCAAAACGCAAACACGTAACATTTCCATGCTTGAGCCTGAAGCCTTGAACGAGCTCTTTGAGCTAATGTGGTTGCACTGGGAAAATGTCAACGAAGTACTCTTCTGTTCTCAACCCTAAAGGCAAAACTTTAGATGTCCAGCTTCAAAGTAATCTTATCAATCTTTTGCTATTTGAATTCATTGGTAATGAAAGTGGAATATAACAGGTTGCTGTGTCCATGTGTTAATTTACATAGTTTAATTGTTCATTTGATTTGGCGACGATACAGAGCTCTCCAGCTGTGTGTGACCTATTAGAGCTCTCTATGATAATTAGCTGTAATTGGTGTAGAAATGTTTTCATGAGCATCATTTGATTGGGGATTACAAAGCTGGCGCAAGCTGGATGTATGCGATAGCAAAGTGAGCCCAGTGTTCAGTATAATTTACACTTTCAATATTTATTACACAGTGTTTGACATCATCATTTAAAAACTTAAAACTAAAAACTAAAATGTTAATTGGAAGTTGATCATTACCTTTTTGTATCCCGATTACCGAAAGCCTGATGGTTACTAATACTATAATGTGTGTATTGGTTTTGTAGGTGTAATTTACTGTCTTCTGCAGAACCTAATCACAGTCTTGTGAACATTAGGTATCATTGGTTATCGACCATATGGGTCATAACCGTAATAAAGCTGGAAATCACTCTTGTTCCTCACGGTCACTCTATCCTTTTTGACCACAGTGAGGGGGTTATGCTTGGATGCTTGAATGGATTACATAGTAAGTGTCGTGGGGCAGCTTCTGTAAGGAATTAGAACTATATAAACTAAACTGAATGTAAATAAATATAGGAGGATATGATTCAGGCTACAGAATTATTGTAATTCTGCTCCAGTCTAACTAGAGCCCTCTGCCCTTTCAGCTGTTGGTAGTTTCTTCATTTTTATATCTACCCTCTAGCACTATCAGTAATAAATCTATCTGGCACTTGTGTCTGTGCAGTTAAAAATGTACTCAAAAAAATTTGAGTACGAGTTACGTCAAAATAGTTTGTCCTAAAGCTCACTTTGTCAGTGATAAAAGCTCAAAAATATACTTGTTGACAGCTCAACTCAGAACCAAGATAAACAATCTCAAAGTAATTTTCTGCCCTAGAGTTTGAGGGTAGAGTCTCAAAGTGCAGAAGCTAAAAGTAAGTCTATTTACTGTTTTCAATGGGAAGGCAATACATAAAATAAATTCATTCAGGCAGATAAAGCCATCGACATGCCAGCAGCTAATAGTAAATATAGGGAGTGTTTCATTACTGAAAATGATAAATAAGATGGATGCAAATCCAGCATTGGTGAGTGATGTTTTACTGGTGTTAGCAGTGCATATATACCCTCTATATTATCCACCTTCATGGAGGCGACATTAAAACAGAAACTAATGAGGGTACAGTCACGCAGTCAGCAGACAACATGGGAAATATGTTTTGATGACTGGGAGACACACTTCATGAACGCCACTCCTTAATTTTCCCTTAACATTGTCACAAACACCATAAAAAGCCTCACTTGGCTGGTGCATGTAAAATGCCTTAATGACACATTTTTAGACATCTACTTGACGTGACTAATTGCACCTATGCAGATAATGCAGCGTTTGTCCCTGCAGTGCTTTCCTGCAAAGCACATCCTCTGCTGCACATCCTCAGGAGCTTAAGGTA
This sequence comes from Tetraodon nigroviridis, assembly GCA_000180735.1. Lineage (NCBI taxonomy): Eukaryota > Metazoa > Chordata > Actinopteri > Tetraodontiformes > Tetraodontidae > Tetraodon > Tetraodon nigroviridis. The sequence goes on along the minus strand of CAAE01014744.1, from coordinate 787,821 downwards.
GCATGTAAAATAAAAACAATAATCCAGATAATCGTTCTTCATTACGAGTGTCGGCCAAGCAGAGAGAAATTGTTGTCTGATGCACGATCGTGCATTCACAGTCTTGGTTTCTCTTTCCTCCTTTCACCTAGTCTTCACCAGTCTTTTCTGCATACCATTCTAAATTCTTTATGTTTTTTTAAAAGGGTGGGAGCCCACCACTACCCCTCCCTTCCTCCCTCTCTCCCTCCCTCCCTCCCTCCACCTCTCTTCTCCCGCTACTTCTTTTGAGGGGTAAACACACACAAAGCTCTCCAGCCTATCATCTGTGACCGCCGCTACAGCCAGACAGCGTAACACGATCCATGATAGAGTGGTGCAAATCGGCCAGTGCTTTACCATCTCACATGAGGAGGGGGAGAGACTACGTGAGCTAGGTTCAGTAAAAAAAAAAGGAAAGAAAAGAAGGGGAAAAAAAGAGGTGCCGAGCTGCTGGAGGAAGCTCGGCAGCAGCGACTGCTCTCGCAACTAGAACGTGCTGGTGTGACTTTCTGCTCCAGTAGGTTTTAACCCTTTTGACATCACTCGAGTACCATCAGTGTGTCGGGGCGATAATGTTCTCGCTTGGTTTGAAGCTCGTGTAGCAACTGTGGGAAGAGGAGGAGACCTGGAACGGTTGCGATTCCTCTCCGAGGCACAGCAAAGCCGGTGGAGTAGACTGTAGCAGCACACATTCTCTGAGGTAACACACCAACTTCTTTCTAATCCTTCTCATAATTAGGGTGAAGGAATGCTAATTCAAACCTGGGTTACATTACAGTAGGTGGCTTTTGCGGTATTTTTTTTCTCCAAGAGTTTGTCTTTCAGCCGGACGTCTGTGCTGAAAGATCCAGAGTTGAGCATGTGTTGCAGCTGTCAACAACTTGGACGTGGCAGAATCATGTTTTATGCATTACCAGTGCTGTGCAGCAGCAGTTCCTCTGTTATGCTAGGCCATATTGTTACTGCAGAAATCCAGGCTATTGTGTTCGTTTCCCATGTGGATGATGTTCTCCTTATGAGGGGGTGGCATGTGATGTTTAAAATGGTGCTGCAGCATAACGTATGCAAATTACGAATGCACTTATTCCAAATCTCTGTCCATATGTGAAATAATACAATGAGGAGTGACTAAAAGGCATGGCAACCAACTCTACACCTCCAGACTGGACAAAAACACCCATCTGCTGTAGTCATGGCTATTTGTGGCTTGGATTGGCTGAAATTGGAGACCCACGAGTCATTTCCTGGAACTTCCTTTCTGCATGATTTGAACATGGGTAAACAGACATTTTCCAGCAAAACTGTTTCAGATACATTTATAGCCTCATTGGTGTTTTACACAAAGTCCCTGCAAAGTGATTATATTTTCTCTCTCATCTTCAGGCACTGCTTGATTATCTGGAACAAATGGA